>JABUQX010018627.1:0-17500 GCA_015478945.1 Trachelipus rathkii
TGATTAGCCCACTGTTGCTGGTACAAATACTGACTTTCCTATTTGCAATTAAGTAAGCATATTTTTGTAAACTGTTATTGACGCATAATAATTCCTTAACTAACTGTGGTAGTGCCACTTCCACCTCAGTAAGTATAGTACTGTAAAGTGCGAAAATCTTTGTCTGATTATTTTCTTCTCCCATAAGTGCGCTGGCTATAGTAAGCTCGCTTACCTTCGTGTATAATAGTAACTCAGTTTTTTCATCAGGGAACGACAATAGGGTGGCACTCACCATAGCCGCTTTAGCTTCTTGAAATGCTCGCTCGGCTTCTACCCCCCAGGAAATCCTTTTATTGGAGGCGGGTTTTCCCTTCAACATTTTTGTGAGTGGTGGCAACAATTGAGCCGCCCCGACTATATTAATTCGGCAGAAGTTATATAGACCGAGAAATGCCCTAAGTTGTTTGATAGTTGTTGGCTTTGCAACATTCACCACTGCATCGATTTTCTCCTTACTAGGCCTAATTCCCTTCTCGCTAATATTGAAACCTAGAAAATCTGTTTCTCCGACTGCAAGTACACATTTTTTTGGGTTCATATAAATTTTCATATACTTTAATCTCTCTAAAACTTTCTCCAACATTGCAACATGCTCTTCAAGAGTCGAACTGGCAATTAATATGTCATCTAAATAAAAATGAAAAACATCTTAAACCCTCTGCTGCAGATTATATGAAGCTGAAAAAGGTATTTAGAAGATTATTTTTATGTTCCTTGAGCATATAACTAAGTTGTCAAAAGCGACATATAAGTGGAAATATTTCTGTTTCTGCCGATCGTACGCCAGGTATGTCTAGCTTTGTTAATAACTTGCAATGTTGCAGTTGCAATAAAATATCTTTAATCTTAGGCAGAGTAAAATTGTCAGAGGTTGATCTCTGGTTCAATAATCTCAAATCAACGACTAAACGAACCCTGCCATCCGACTTTGGCAAGAAGCTAGTTGGGAAACCCCAATTGCTTCTCCCCCGCGAAATGACCCCCGCGTCCAATAATTTATTGATTTCCTCCTTTGCTCTCTCAAAAAGATGTGGAGCTATGCTTCTACTCCCCAATTGTATCGGCGAGCCGCTGACATTCACATGGTATGGGTAATTTGCCGCCAACTCGCACAAAATCTCTTCTTTTAAAGGGCACTCTTCAGATCAGTTAGGTATGGGAGTTCAATGTCACTCTGAAAGGGTTACCATTTCTTTTGTATCAACCCTTGAAGAGTTAATACAGTGGTAATAAAAGGGAATAATTACTTCTTATCTTTATTTTTAAAATTAAGTAAATCGAATAGTAAATAATGGTATCAATGTTAAAAACAATTTAAAATGCAATCAATTCATTAGTTAACACAATAGGCCAGTTCACAGTCATTAATAAGATTAGTGAAAGCTAACACTATAATTTCTATAATCAAAACACAATTCTCCGGTCTTTTAACGAGCCGAAGCTTAATGCGACCTCTCTTCTTGTAACTTGAAGTCTAACTGCCCTTGCCTTCCCTCAAATGCCACATTTCTCGGGCAGCATTTGCAGTGACTCATTTTTACGACAATGGTGCCGTACAGAAGAGTCACCGAATATTCTTCTTATATAATGAAATAATAATTAAAATTAACAAACAGAGAACCCCTTTTTTGAGTGATGTTACAGGTATATATAGTCGTGTACAAAATTATTATGAGAGGTGTACATGATTATCGTGAGGGCAAAGACATTCTGCCCTCACATATATATAAAGAGCAGCAGGGTGAGCAGGTGAGCAGTTAAATATATATATATATATATATATATGATATATATATATATATATATATATATATATATATATATATATATATATATATAGGTGATAATTGGTTTAAAACTGTTAACTCATAATTCAAAACTACAATATTAATAGGAAAGTGAATATTGTTAACTTCTGGTGTTCTTAGTGCGGAAAATGTAAAAAATAAAAAAATAAATAAAAAATCATATCTCAAAACTACAATAGCTACAGCAAAGGAATACATTTTAAATCCTGGTAAAATTTTGCATAGAAAATGTAAAAAAAAATAAAAAAAAAATTATTGTTAATAATTATAATATGATTAGAGAGCCTATTTAGAGACCTTTATTGGTTACTCGTTAAAATAAATAGACTTTCTATTAAATTTTTGTTCTTTTTTTTTTTTTTTAACTGAAGAATACCCCAAGGGTATACCGCACCGGCACCGATGGAAGGAGCCGGTGTCTGGCCTTCCGGGGAACTACGGGTAGGACTAATTCCCCCCCTGAGGTCTCCGGAACCCCCGCTCTTGGTATTTGGGTGTCGCGGGGTTCCTCCGCCCCTCCTTACGGGGTATGGAAAACGTCCCCCTGTGTTCCCCGTCGGCTCGAGCCTCCTACATTGCCGATACCTTTTTACAGTCAATATATATATATATATATATATATATATATATATATATATATATATATATATATATATTATTATATATATATATTTATTATTTTTTAGATATGTGAACATAAGTATATATATATTATTAAGTTACATATATATATATATATATATAGATATTATAAGATATGTTATATGAAGATATATATATATTATATGTAGTATAAAGATATATATATATATATATATATATATATATATATATATATAGCATATATATATATATATATATATATATACATACCTTCTATGTTCCCCTGCTCCTAAAAAAATAGCCAAAATTTTATTTTATTTATTTATTTTTTTATTTATTTTTACATTTTCCTAGCTAAAATTTTACAAGGGATTCCAAAAAATGTATTCCTTTTTCTGCAGCTATTGTAGTTTTTGAGATATGTTTTTTTTTTTTTTATTTTTTTTAAATATTCTTCGCACTAAAATGTTACCAGAATTCCAACAATGTATTCCTTTTCCCTGTATCTATTGTAGTTTTTGATATAAGATTTGGTAGCCTTTAAACCAAAAGTTTAGAAGAAACCAATTATAACCATATAAAAAAATATACTATACTACATCTATATATATATATATATATGTCCTTGGGGATATAAATATATATATATATATATATATATATATATATATATATATTGGTTGGTTATATTACATATATATATATATTATATATATATACATACAGCAACATAGAAAGCAGATGTTGGGTTGTTATATTGAGCAGATATGTTGTTGTTATATATATATATAATAGCATATATATATATATGTATATATGTTAGTAGAGTTATGTTAAGATATGATATATATATATGGTTATTGTTATTAAGCATATATATTATGTTATTATGCGCGATATAGATATATATTTATATATACATATACATATATATAAATATATATTTATGTTATTATATATATATATATATATACATATATATATATATATTATTAATATGTCATATTTATTTCTTTATTATAATATATATATCAATTTATATATATATATATATAATATTAAGTAATTCTTTTTAAAGCTATATATTATGGATCTTTACACAAATTTCCACATTCCTCCTCCACAAACTGATAATTCGATTATATATATATATATATATATAAATATATATATATATATATATAATATATATATATATATATATATACATATATATATATATATATAAGTATATATATATATATATATATAGTTATATATATATACTAGAT
Organism: Trachelipus rathkii; assembly: GCA_015478945.1. Lineage (NCBI taxonomy): Eukaryota > Metazoa > Arthropoda > Malacostraca > Isopoda > Trachelipodidae > Trachelipus > Trachelipus rathkii. The sequence goes on from JABUQX010018627.1 coordinate 3,725, forward strand.
TCAGAAAACTTGAAAATTGAATATTATTATATGATTCTATTTACTGACTGACAAATTCTGAGCAAAGACTATTATCTAGGAGATTGCACTTGCCTGGGTAATTTTCTGCAAGGCCCAATAAAACAAAACATTTTTTAAATTTGGTTCAGCCAGGGACAAACTGAAGTTATCAGAGACTCTAAGGCAAGTGATATTTTCCGGTGAAAAGCCGGATTGGGAAGGGCATTGGCGATGCATATATAAAAAATTAAATAATACAAAATGTGTATCTCCACCGATCACAAAGTCCTGAATTTTCCATTTTGATCGTCTGACCAGAAAAAAATTATCGCATTTTTTCATTTTTAAAATCAATAAAAAGCTTGTTTTGAATCTCGATTCACGAGCTTGGTCCGGGGTCAAAATCAAAAATAAATGAGTGCATTTTGTCATAGGTAATGGACCCATTCTATGTATAGTTTGAAGGTTGGAGTCATTTCGAAAAAAATGTAAGAAATGAATAAAAATAGGAAAACATATTTTTTTCTCAAAAAGATGAAAAACAAAGAAATACGACTACAGATTACAAACGCCTGAAAACTCCAGCGTGCCTCTGGGAAATGTAAAGTGCGCTGCCGTTTGCTTTTTTTATTTTGGTCAAAATTGACTGAGTTAAGAATTTTATGTCCATTTTTAGGTTGTGGCTAATTGGGGTTCAGCCCAAAGCTCAAACTGTAGCCGGCCCTAAACTTTGATATATTTTAAATGTCTTCTAACATTACATATGAAAGATTTTCAACTTTGTTTAAAAAATAGTCTATCAAGTGTTTGTTATTGTTGCTGCCAAGCTCTTTTCTAATATGAATCTTACACAAACAATGTGTCCAGGTGGTTAATGTAGTATACTCTAAGACAACTATACATCTCAAAAGAGACCCAAATTGTGATCATTCAGAGGTAAGTAACGAACATTAGGAAAAGTTATAACTCTACTATCTTTTGGGAAATGCACTACTCTTAATAAAGGGGCTTTAGTATTCCTACATATTGATGTTCAACTATATCTGTGTAAAATAGGTAAGTCATCCTGGATGATTGAGCATCTCGGATGGTGTACATACATACTGAGTGATTTTAGCTAGTTTCATCTAGCCAACATATATTGGTTTGTATGCTCTTTCTCTTTAATCTCCTGTATCGTTTTAGTGCGAGGCAATATTGTTAGCATGATCTCAACACGTTCGTGAATACATTCCGGAACCAGTCTGTTCGTTGAAAAAGATAAACACTTTAGGGACTTTCAAGTTTACACTCCATGATAGATCTTAATGTGATTAATACCCTATCTTCTTGAACAGGATTATTAGTAATATATTAAATCTTTGGACACATCTACTGTGGCGAATCGAGTGTTTAAGTAACTATAAATATCAGGGACCGATTTATAATTATCCTCGTCCCTTGAAATCAATTCTCATAAAATAACTTCTGTTACGTGTCACTTTTTAAATAGTTGATGTGCTTATTTATTATATTTTTAACACTATCTACACTTCTATAAAACCATTATCCAATGTCTTCGTGGTAGTTGGAATCATTCTCTATGTTTGCATTCAATATCATTCGCATAACCCCACCTTCATGTTTGAATTTCGATTTTTTTCCGGGAGTGAGGAATTTCTACACTATACTGGGGAGGGAACATATATATATATATATGGAGTATATATATATATATATAGCAGAAAGAAGAGCATATATGGTATGTATATAAGCTGGTTGATTAGTATGGTAGCAAAGTGCTATTACATATTATTATTGTTGTTGTTGTTAATGCCTTTGTGAGTCAGCTTTAGACACTGACATATATATATATATATATATGTTATATACAGTTATATATATATATATATATATATATATATATATATATATATATATATATATATATATATATATATATATATATATATATATATATATATATATATATATATATGTCGTGGTTCTCTTAAAAACTTTGAAATCTAAACTATATATATATATATATATATATATATATATATATATATATATATATATATATATATATATATATATATATATATATATATTTAATATATATCTATATGTATATATATATATATATATATATATATATATATATATATATATATAATCTTCTATATTAGTTGATAGTTGATAGTTGATAGTTGATAGTTGATAGTTGTCGCTTGTGGTGTGAAGTCGTGTGTACTTGTTCTTCTCGTGTCTTTTTTTTTTTTTTTTTTTTTTTTTAAATAAATTAATTTAACTTTTTTTGTTTTTATTAAAAGTTTTTTTAATTTTTAATTTAAATTTCATTGTTTCGATTTTGGCATTTTTGTTTTAATTATTTTGATTGTTTGCCACGTGATTTTAATGTTTACTTTTTGTGATTGAAACTTTTACCATCCTGGAATCTTAAGCTAAGTTTTAGTTTGATTTTTATATTCTTTTAAACATTATTTAACATATTATAGGATTTTAGTTTTTGTGTTTCTTTTAATTAATATTGGATAACGTAAAGTTTATTTTTAGGTTTTAACTAAATATCCCAAGTTTACCATCACCTTGGGATACTTTTATTTTTTTTTTTTTTCTAACATTAGTTTTAGTTATACTGTTAGTACACGATCGCTTGTGTGTGCGTGTGTTTGTGTGTGTGTGTGTGTGGATTGAGTAAACGTGCAAATTTTTAAACATTATTTAACATATTATAAAATTTTTGTTTTTGTGTTTCTTTTAATTGACATTGGAAAACGTAAAGTTTATTTTTTAGTTTTTAACTAAATATCCCAAGTTTACCATCACCTTGGGATACTTTTTTTTTTTTTTTTAAACATTGGTTTTAGTTATATTGTTTGTGTGCGTGTGTGTGTGTGTGTGTGTGTGTGTGTGTGTGTGTGTGTGTGTGTGTGTGTGTGTGTGTGTGTGTGTGTGTGTGTGTGTGTGTAATGAACATCTCGTGTAATTAGAGCTTGTGTGTGTTTGTTTGTGCGAGCGGCTGATCGAATGACAGGTCGAAGTAGATGTGGGGGTGGGCGCAGGCGGGGGTTTTCATTGACTTTGCTAACGTTCGCGGCCTGCGTGCTAATCATGAATCTGTGGAATGATGTCACCTCTCACAACTCTCAACCTACTAGTTTATTATTGTCTGAGACCCAGCCGCTAGATTCTTTTTTCAAATAACTAATGGTCTTCAACTATAAAAGTTTTTCTATGTACTGGTCTAAATGGTGTAAGCCCTAGCTCGCGAGCAAACATAAACACCCGGTAACACGTCTCGTATGAATCTGAATCTCCCTTAATTTTCGATGTTCTGTGGCTGAAAATCTTTCTCCCTACTACTATCATTATCTTGTGTTTCTGCTACTGCTCCCTAATGGAACAGATTTTCACGTTCTTTTTGACTATCTTACTACTTCTCATGAGACTGTTACTTCTTCCCACCCAAATGCTGAGGTCCTCTATTTAGGGTATTTCAACGTACACCACACTGAGTGGTTAGGCCTCTCACACTACGGTAAGTGAGGAGGCCAACACCCAGGCTTCCCCAAACGATCTGGGAACAGCATTGGGAGTGAACTCATACACATATTCCAGATCGTCCTAACCAATTCCTTGAGTACGCTTGACTTATGTTTCACCCCCACTCCTACTCGATATAAATGCAACATATCTCCTCCTATCAGCAACTCTGACCACAATTTTGCTTTTAATTATAACACTTTCTCTCCAGCAGCTCCAACATCCATGCCCTAAACGTAATTTCTGGCTCTTTAATCCGGCTAATTGGGAATTGCATTGTTTTACAACTACTCTGAATGAATCCTGCTTTGACTCCGGGGATGCCTCGGTCACCGCTGAAAAGGTGTGGCTGTACCGGATGGGATGAGCAGGTTCGATTCCATCTTCAACTAAATCTTTTCCTCCATGGTTCGATGAAGCTTGTTCTCGCGCCATTAAGGAGACAATGCGTATCGGGCATGGAAAAATTTCTCATTCCTATTACTTTACTAATTTTCTATTCTGCTCGAATCGTTGCAGATGATTATTCGGACAGGCTAAGCGCACTTTCACTAAAAGAAAGTGCACAACCTGCTTGGTTCTCCTACAGATAAAAAATTTCTGGCCCCTTGCCAAAAACATTCTAACAACTTTGTAAATCTGCCTTTCTCCCCTTATTCGCTCTGACGGTTCTGCAGCTTGCTAACCTCCTTCTGAAAAGGCCAATCTCTTCGGCCTCCTTTTTCATCTAATTCTACCCCTAGACGATTCTGGCATCCTCCTCCTACTCCTTTTCCTCTCAGGTTTCCCATGTCTTTACCTGTGATTACACATGATCGTGTGCATGGGATCCTGAAATCTATGAACGTCAGGAAGGCTAGGCCCGTGACGGCATTCCTCCTGTGTTTTGAGGAGTGTGTCGGTTGGTGCTTTCGTCCCCTGTCCAACTCTGGTAATTTTGCGCCTGAACACTAACATTTTTCCTCAAAGTGGAAGCGCACACATGTCCAACCGATCCCGAAAAAAAGGTAGGGAAGCCGCTCTGATCTCTCTAACTATCGCCCTATAGCTCTCACTTCTATTCTAATATATAATTCCTTGAAACTCTTTTCTGGGCAATTTGGTGAAAAACTGGAGTTCCATTCCTTTCTTTTCAGATCATCAGTATGGCTTTCGACCGCTCGAAGTCAACTGGTGACATACTTTCCTATCTAACTGATTTATGGTCTTCTGCCCTTAGGGAGACTATGGGGAGTTTTGCGTGGTGGCGCTTGACATATCCAAAGCTTTTGACCAGGTATGCCACGCGCGTCACTGCTCCCCTCCTTTGGGTTTCTCCTTCTCTTTGCTTACTCTTTTCAAGTTCTCTCCGATCGCTCTTTATCAGCACTCGTTGATGGAGCGAATTCTTCCTCCTTTCCTGTTAACTCGTGGCCCGCAAGGCCCGTCTCTTATCTCCAACTTTATTCTTACTTTTCATCAACGATCTCCTCAGCTGTACTTCCAACTCTGTTCACTCTAATGCCGATGACTCAACCCTCCACTCTTTCTACTCACTTCAAATCTGCTCTCTCTTTTGACTTGCCCCTAGTCTTCAGCTTTCCGATTCTATTCTTGTCGATCTGGATGGGATTTCCCGGTGGGGTCATCGCAACCTTGTAAAATTCAACTCTTTAAAAACTCAACTTTTCTACATCTCCCTCTCAAAAACACCTCCCAACTTTCCTATTTCCCTCGACGGCTCTAAACGTCTCTCCCGTAAATAAATATAAACATTCTTGGTCTTAAACATAAACAACAAATTATCTGAAACCTCATATATCACAGCGGTTGCTAAGGTGGCCTCAAAGAAGCGCCTGGGAGTTCTGTTTAGGGGTTGCGGAATTTTTTCCCTCTCCAGCCAGCTACTCCTAGCTATAAGGGCCTTATTCTCCTTGTATGGTGCACTGCTCTCACATTTGGGGGCCCGGCCCACCTCTTCTATTGGAAAGGGTTGAGTCTAAAGCTAAGAGACTAATAAATTGTCCCCGCTTCAAACTCTCTTGACCCTCTATCTCTGCGACGTGATGTTGGCGCATTCTTTTCTATAGGTACTACAGCGGTAGATGCTCATGGGAGTTGGTCACTCGCATTCCACCTCCATTGCGATGTCCTCGCAATAGCATTCTGAGCATGGCGTTGTATTTTGCGTGAGTATTGAGAACCCCAGACTTGTTCGTTGTGATGCCTCTTCTTTCCAGCTTACTTCCGTTCTGTGGAACTCCTTGCCTTCTTCTGTTTTTCCAACTATATTTAATCTTTCCTTTAAAGCCCACGTCTGCGCTCATCTGAGAGATTTGCCTTAGGCTGGGGATTGGGTGGGGTTTTCCTTGTTTTATTTTCTGCCCCCTCCTTGAAAAGGGCTCGGCCCGTGAGTGGTGGTTAACTGTAAATATATATATATATATATATATATATATATTAGTATATATATATATATATATATTATATATATATATATATAAGATATAAAGAATATAGTATATATATATATATATATATATTAAATATATATAAAATTATTTATATATATATATATATATATATATATATATATATATATATATATATATATTGCTTGAAGTCTATTTTTCTATGTATTTATATATTGAATTTATTTTACCCTTATTTTAAATTAAAATCTTTTGGTTTAAAATTTTAATTTATTGCACAAGAGTACACTGTTTATTAAAAAATTATAAATTAAAACACGATCGATAATTTTTTCTCCACATGAGTAATAAAGGTGAGGAATACTGACGATAGCTTTCACCTTCAAAGGCCTCTTTCAGTCGTCTGATAAGGTCAACACCAACTCAGTGAATGTATACTAAAATTTTAAACCAAAATTTTTTAAATTAAAAGACTTTAATTAAACAACCAAGAGTAAATAAATTCATTATATATATATATATATATATATATATATATGAGTGAGTATTAGTAAATTACTTAAGCATATATTATATATGTTAAGTTATGTTAAATATATATATATATATATATATATATATATATATATATATATATATATATATATATATATATATATATATATATATATATATATATATATATATATATATAATTATTACTCACATTTTAAACAAGACGAATGCGTCTTGTCTTTTTGGAAGCATAGTTGTTGATCACTTGATCAATAAATTCTTCTGTTGGCTCTTCATCACCTTCAATGGACACTTTAACACAGGAATGTAAAGTTTCTTGTCCCATACGATTCCTGAGCTTTGTCATTATCCTATTCATGGTGCTGAAAGATCGTTCCACACTGGCAGTTGAAATAGGTACACACAATATACATTCAGCAATTTTTTTTTAAGATTTCATATCCAATATCAGCTCTTAAAATAAAAGAAGCAACATCTGTACTAGTATCGCTTAATTTATTGCGGGCATATGTGAAAGATTTAAAATCTGACAAAGCGGCATCAATTTCATTAATTCCAAACAGATGGCAAAGTTCTCTACATTCATTTTCATTCATTTGAACAAACTGTTTGAAGTTTTCAAAATATGCACATAGCTGTATTAATCTTACAGCTTTATCATTAAATCTTTGTTTCATTTCGTTTGCTACTTCTTCTACAAATCCTCTTGCAATTTTTAAACAATTTTTTTTGGTATCAATAAAATTTGCTTGTTTAAATCCTGAAACATAATTCTCAAGGCCTTTAATTTTCATATGCAGTTCATTATCTTCATTTTCAATAACACATAACTTGATGATTGTTTCTAAATGACCAACTGTTCCAGAAATAAGCTGGGGAAGAGATGAAAGTTTAAGAGCTTCTTTTTGGAGAACCTTACTTAAATTTGACAAGGCACTCAGTGTTACATCTAAAATAGCCAAACTCACTATAAAACTTATATTAGTCATTTCTAAAAGAATACCACCAGATAAACTTGCTAAATCGGCACCATCCTTGTAAATGTGTTCACATGCCATCAATATTGATTTAAAACATAAAAACACAGCATGTACCGTACGATAATTGCTAAGCCAACGTACGTCTGCAGCTTCTGGAATCTTTAAGGCAGGCTCTTCTAGTGATTTTTGAATTTCATGTAAAATCTTTTCTCTTTTAGGAGAACAATGAAAAAGTTTGTAAATATCTTTAACAACATGTAAAGCCCTCTTAATCATTGGAAACTTTTTTCTGGAATTAGTGACGGCAAGCGATAAAACGTGGGCTCTACAATGAATATAGGGAATTTCACATTGTTTCATTTCCGAAATCCTTCCGCGCACCCCCTTTATACTACCACTGAAATTCGCAGCACCGTAAGAATAGATGAAATGAGGAATGAACGTATTAGAGAGTTGTGGTGTAACAGAAGCAGCGACAAACTGATGCACAACAAGCTGTACGTTGAGATGGTTTGATCATGTTGAAAGGACGGAAGATAGTCGGTAGTTAAGCGGATGTATAGTGGTGAGTGTGCTGGGAATTGACTGGTTAAGACCGAAGAAAAAGTGGATTGAGTCAGTAAAAGAATGCTCGAGAGAAATGTGAGTTTAGTTATGAGGTGTGAATAAAGTATATGTAGGGAGTGAATGCAGGGTTTTGTGAAAGAGAGTGGTTGTGGCCCGACCTGGGCCAAGGGATGGTATTTCACAAGATGCCATAGTGAAGGTCCGTCGCGGTCCCGTGAAGCTCTAGGGTGGATTTCTCTGACTGCGACGAGTTCTCACTAAAAGGTATAAAGGGGGCGGTAAGGCTGGGCTTTCTTTTCGACTTGCGTCATATTCTTTCTACTACTGTTTCTGTTTCCGCGAAGGTTACGCACCTTTACCCCAGTCTTGGGGAAAGAAGGTGGGTGTTGATGATGATGATGATGATGATGATGATGATGATGATGATGATGATGATGATGATGATGATGATGATGATGATGATGATGATGATGATATATATATATATATATATACATATATATATATATATATATATATATATATATATATATATATATATATATATATATATATATATATATATATCAGTCGTCAGTCCATCTTTCATAGCAGGCGTTGATTAAAAATATGCATTAATAAACAGCGCTAATAAACAATTTTTCCATTTCTGCCTGGCCCTCCTCTGAGAGGTGCCATCAAAGAGTTTCAGAGCTGGCAGTAAATCATCGACTTTTAACGGTGTGCCCGCCAATCATCCTTCATAAGTCAACATTAGAAGCCTGCAACTGCATAATCAACATCAACTAACAATTAAGTGTTAAGAATTAAGAGTAGTTATTATTGAGTACATATTACGAACATTGTATTTTTGCACTTAAAGGATCATATTAACCAAATATTTATTTGTTGTGAAAACCAGTACATGATGAATTAGCCATTATTATTATTATTATTATTATTATTATTATTATTATTATTATTATTATTATTATTATTATTATTATTATTATTATTATTATTATTATTATTATTATTATTATTGTTATCATAAATGATATTATTAATATATTTATAAAAGAAAATGATATAGTGGTATATATATATATATATATATATATATATATATATATATATATATATATAATATATATATATATATATATATATATATATATATCAATCGGATTATTTTTTGGCAACTTTTCCTGTTATTGATTTTGGAAACTTTCGCAATGGTTGGCATCTTTTGAAATTGAAATTTTATTCAGAAAGTTTAAAAGTTTCCATCTCATAAAAACAAGTTCCTTCATCAGTTTTTTTTCTTGCCATAAATTTACTTATATATTTACTCTTCGACGGTTTCTTCAGTTATGAAAGTGAGAGAGAGTGAGTGAGCCGAGAAAGTGAGGGATATATATATATTATTGAGTATATATATATATATATATATATATATATATATATATATATATATACATATATATTATTATATATATATTATTATATATATATATATATATATAAATATATATATATTTATATATATATATTATTAAAGATAATAAAAGTTATATATATTATATATATATATATTATATTAATATTATTATATTATATATATTATTATTATTCATATATTATATATATATATATATATATATATATATATATATATATTAAAAAGATATATAGATATATTATATTAAGTGGGTTATTATTAAGAGCAGTTATATATATTATTGTGTGTATATACCGTATATATAGTATATATATATGTATATATTATATATATATTAGTTATTATTATTATTAAGAGCAGTTATACATATATATATATATATATTATTATTATTATATATACAAACATTTATTAGCTATATATACATATATAGCATATATACATATATTATTATTATTATTATATATATTATATACATATATATATTATATATATATATATATATATATATATATATATATATATATATATATATATATATACATAAACAATCGCATAATATATGAGCAGCGAAGAAGAAGAAAGGTGCTATATGGAAACAGGGTAGCATCAAAAAGGTGAGACATATATATATATATATATATATATATATATATATATATATATATATATATATATATATATATATATATATATATATGTATATATATATATATGGACGTTTTTTTTTTTTTTTTTTTTTTTATTTTTTTTTTCAATATTTTATTAAATCTATTTTTATAATAAGAAAATCCATTGGTAAATTTTAATTGCAAATGAATATAAATTAATATAAATATAAAATTAATAATCAATATATTAATGCTAAAATAACATTAAATTTGAAAAAGCGTTTTCATAATTGAATCAAGAATTTTCCATTAGTCAGTGGGAGAAAATAGGTGATAAGGGTCGACGAGTGGAGAAAAATGGGGTCTGAGATCGGTTAATTGGGGGGATTTAAAACTAACAATACCCTTCGACTAAACTTCCACTATTCTATAATGTATAACATATGGGATACAAGCAGCTAGGCTTCGGAGTGGAGTCGGAGTCGGAGTCGGAGTCGGAGTCTTGGGAGTCGGAGTCGTGGAGTCGTGCAATTTTCCAGGAGTAGGGAGTCGGAGTCAGAGTCGAAAATTCTGTGCAAGGTGGAGTTGGAGTCGGAGTCGAAAAATTTACTTTGCCGACTCTGCAGCTCTGGATACAAAGTCAAGGTTGGGGAGAGGACTTCTGCTTCCCTACTCCCTCTCCCCTATATAAGTACATTTTCATGACAGAAGCACAAGATTCTCTCGAAATTATTATAAATTTTTTTTTATTGCTTAAAATATTTAAAAGCGATATTTTACCATTATTTTTAGAGATTTTTCTTATCATAATTTTCTAACAATATAGAAAATTAGAAATTAGGAAAAAATAGAAAAACTAAAATTAGAAAATTATTAGAAAAATTATAAAAATTATAAAAACCAAAGTAGTTCATTCCTAAATCATATCAGAGTTATATCACAAGATTGTGGCCATATATATAAATATTATTGGTGAGTTATATAGCATATATATATATATATATATATATATATATTACAGCATCATCTCGCGGAAAATCTTATATCCATATGTGTGTGTATATATATATAAAAATATATAAATATATATATTTATTAGGGATATATATATAAGTTATATATCATCAATTGTTCAATGACTTTATTTGTTGCTATATATATATATATATATATATATATATATATATATATATATATATATTATTGTTATTATATTATATATATATATATTATTATATATATATATATATTATATATATATGCTATTATATAAATATATATATTATTATATATATATATATTATATATATATATACATATATATATATATATATATATATATACATTATATATAAATATATACATATATATACATATATATATATGCATATATATATATTTATTAGATATATATATATATATATATATATACAGAAAGATATATATATAAATTTTATCATTATTCTTACTTATATATACATATATATATAAGTATATATATATATATAGTTATATATATATATATAAGTATATATATATATATAGTTATTGGTTATATTATATATATATATATATATATATATATATAAGTATATAATGAAAATGAAAACAAAATGAAATCTGGAAAAGGATTTGATTTATTTTTTATCTCATCTGGTCAGTCATCTCCGCATCAATAGATGACTGGACGCTTCGCCACTGATATATGATAGTATATTAATAAAAAGTTAGCATATATATATATATATATATATATATATATATATATGTTAGTGTCGTTGTTTTTGTTTTATATATATATATATATGTTATGTATATAGTATATAGTAGAGAGAGTATGTTATATATATATATATATATATATATATATATATATATATATATATAACAAATTGCGAACTGAAAAAGTTCATCGAGGAGAAGAAAATCGATCAACTTTACTAGTTCGCAATTTAATTCTCATTCACCCTTATATGTAAAATTTTGCAATTTGTTAGAATCCAACACATTGTTAATTTGAAAGCGTGCTACTAAAAGAAGCGCACTGTAACTCTCTCTCTCTCTCTCTCTCTCTCTCTCTCTCTCTCTCTCTCTCTCTCTCTCTCTCTCTCTCTCTCTCTCTCTCTCTCTCTCTCTCTCTCTCCCTTGATATAGAGCGTCTCTAGATTCCTCATATAGGAAATAAGCGTCGTGCGTTGTTTTTTTAATTCATTTTAACAAGTTATTCTCACTTTTATTACCGTATTTTTTTTTAAAGTAGTTTCAAATTCTTCTTTAAGGCACATTTTAATTTCTCTCTCTCTCTCTCTCTCTCTCTCTCTCTCTTTTTTCTCTCTCTCTCTCCGTCTTTCCACCTCTACTAGTTTTTTATTATTTGTATATTGTCTCTACAACTCTCTTTTTAAGTTATATAATTGTTGAATGTAACACTTTCATATACGAGTGAGAGTTTAAAAGAAATCCGTTATTGTTTCACAATACCCGAACTATTCAAAATATTATAAAAGAAATCTGTTATTGTTTCACAATACCCGAACTATTCAATATATATTTTTCAGAGTATAGGTAGCATGTTCACCCTGAGTCAAAATATGCTTTTTTATCGTCTAGCTAAAATAAAATTGAGGATTTGCATATTTGGCTCCATCTTTCCACAGGTGTTGGACAAATTGGGTGTAATCAGTTCTGCTTTAACCACTTCAAAATCCTGCTTGTCCAGATAGCTAATTAGAGTCAAGCTGTTCATTAGTTCTGCTATTTATTTTTGTAAGTCGTTTGAACAACACGGGTTGTAGGTTAATAATTAATTATAAAATGATCTGCAGTTTTCAGGATTCGCTTCTTTTTATACAGAAGTATAGGGTCGGCGCTGTTCATTATAGGTGATTTTGTGTTCTTACAAGAATTATTGCGAAGTCCTGAATCCTGATAAAATAATGTTAAAGTAAATTTCGATTGATAATTATATTAATCTATATCTGGATATATATGTATATATGTTATATATATATATATATATATGTATATATATATGAGAGTGAGTAAAGAAGAGCATATATTATACATATTATTATATATAAGTTAAGGTTATGTATATATGAGCATATATATATATATATATATATATATATATGATATATATTATAAAGCTCCAGAAGAGCATATATATATATATTATGTTATTATTGCTATATATATATATGAGTGGCAGAGGAGTTATATATTGGGGCAAAGAGGAAGGTGAAGAAAGATATATATATATATATATCCATAGATAAAGATTATTTGTATATATATATATATATATATATATATATATATATATATATATATATATATATATATATATATATATATATATATATATATATATATATATATATATATATATATATATACATATATATATAAAGTGTGTGTGTTAGTGTGTGTGTATGTGTGTGTGAGATGTGGGTACTTAGGGTATAAAACTTTCAAAGAAAAAGTTTGCCTAGAAAATTATAAATATTTACTGAAAATTTTCAAGTAATTATTTAATATTAATCTAATTAATATTTTATTATTTCTTTTTTTAATTTTCCACTCCCATTTAATAATTGGGGAATGTTGAATAGTTAATTAAAATGTTTTTGATCAATGTCATTAAATGAAGACCAAGAGAAACACTTTGGGTATATTTGTTGTTCTTTATAAGGTACTTC
>JABUQX010018627.1:22500-25000 GCA_015478945.1 Trachelipus rathkii
CCCTTATATATATATATATATATATATATATATATATATATATATATATATATATATATATATATATATATATATATATATATATATATATATATATATATATATATATATATATATATATATATATATATATATATTTATATATATATATATCAAAGAATATATATATATATATATATATATATATATATATATATATATATATATATATATATATATATATATATATATATATATATATATATATATATATATATATATATATATATATATATATATATATATATATATTCTTGTATATATATAACTAATTCAGTAGTTCTTAACAACTACAAAATAAATTGGCAAATATATTCTGGAAAATTTTCAACTTCTCATGTCAGTTGAACCTCCTGGGGAAAACATAGACCACAAAGACATGGAGGTGGAAGAGAACGTGTATATATTATTTCATTGTGTTTAATTCATAAGACAGCTGTTTTTCTTTCCTGAGTAAAAGCATAAGTGAGCATCGTAATCTAAGCTTATTGGTAAATAAATTGTTGAACATCCGTTCAGCCAGCGAAAATGGGCAAAGGCGTATAATAGGCGCATAGGCGCTAAGCATTGATGTGACAAAAATATAGGCGCATAGGCGCTAAGCGCAATTAGGTCCTAGGCGTACAGGCGCACTAAAAATTATAGGCGCGCCCAGCTCTGATATATATATATATATATATATATAGTATATATATATATATATATATATATATATATATATATATATATATATATATATATATATATATACATATATATATATATATATATATATAAGATATATATATATATATATATATATATATATATATATATATATATATATATATATATATATATATATATATATATATATATATATATATATAATTGAAATATAAATATATATTTACATATATATATATATATATATATATATATATATATATATATATATATATATATAGTATATATATATATATATATATATATATATATATATATATATGTGTGTACTGTATGTATAGAAAGATAGAGAAGATAGAGAGAGGAAAGATAGAACCTAACTTTTAAATATATATATATATATATATATATAGTAGTATATATATATATATATATATATATATATATATATATATATATATATATATATATATATATATATATATATATATATATATATATATATATATATATATATATATACTCGTGTATATATATATATGTATCTGGTATAGTATTATATTAAGTAGATATATAAATATATATATATATATATATATATATATATATATATATATATATATATATATATATATATATATATTTATTTATTTATTTATTTCACCTACACTTTTGTCCCGCTTGAGCGGGTAGTGGTGCGTACAGCCTCCCTCATTCAAACCCCTCATCTCGCTCCTTACCCACCTCCTCCACCCCACTCATCCCCTGCCAGCAAGCACCCTACCCTTCCTCCTCATCCCTCCTCCAGCATCTCCTCTTTATTCCATCCATCCACCTCCTTCTTGGTCTCCCCCTTCCTCTCCTTCCTATCCCCTCCGCCTCCCAAACTCTTCTAACCATCACTCTCTGTTCCTCCATTCCTGCTAGATGCCCATACCATCTTAACATTCCCTTCTCCGCTCTTCCCACCAGACCATTCCTCCAATCACATCTCTCCCTCACCACCCTATTCCTAATCCTCTCCCTTCTGCTAACCCCACAAACCGCTCTCAACCCCTTCATCTCAAATACTTCCAACTTCTTCCTGGACCTGGCATTCAACCCCCACGTTTCACACCCATACAACACCGCTGGTACACAAATTTTTTCAAACATACTTATCTTAACTTTCTGTGATAAATCCCCCCCTTTCCATAATTCTCTCAGACCACTCAAAGCTCTCATTCCTTCTCCTACTCTATGTTCTATCTCCTCCTTCATCCCTCCCCCCTTACCCAAATCCATCCCTAAATATCTAAAAATCTTTACTTCTTCCAATACTACACCCCCTACTCTAACCTCTAACCCCTCCCCCTCCTCTCTTTCCTCCTCCTCAAACACTAACACTTTACTCTTACCTGGATTTATTTTAAGCCCCTTTTGTCCACACATTCTCTCAAACTCCCTCACCAAATACCTCAGCCCTTCCGCGTTCTTCGCCACTAGGGCAGTATCATCCGCAAACAGTATCATGTTCACTTCCCTTCTATCATTCCCATTCATCAATTCCACCCCCCTCCCCTCCCTCACCATTCCTCTGCAAACACTCTCCATAAACAAATTGAATAGCCACGGCGACATTACACACCCCTGCCTCAATCCTCTCACCACCCCAAACATCTCACTCTCCCCTCCTAACACTCTCACACACATTCTACTATTCCTATAAAAGGCCCTAATACCTTTACCTAATTTACCCCCCACTCCATTTTCCTCCAACACCCTCCACAATTCACCCCTCTTCACTCTATCATAT
>JABUQX010018628.1:0-2500 GCA_015478945.1 Trachelipus rathkii
CATTACTTCTTCGTTCAGTTAGGTTTGGGTGTTAACCGTTTTCGCATTTATCATTGAAACGCTTTCGCGTTTTCGTGCGCCCTTCAATATATATATATATATATATATATATATATATATATATATATATATATACTTATATATATATATATATATATATATATATATATATATATATATAAAATATATATATATATATATATATATATATATATATATATATATATATATATATATATATATATATATATATATATATATATATATATATATATATATATATATATTTATATATATATATATATATATATATATATATATATATATATATATATATATATATATATATATATATATATATATATATATATATATGCTGCTATATATATATATATATATATATATTTATCATCATCATCATACTTTTTTTCCCAAGACTGGGAATAAGGTGCGTGCTATGCACCGGAAACAGAAAAGTAGTTGGAAAATATGACATAAATCGAAAAGAAAGCCCAGCCTTACCGCCCCTTTTATACCTATTAGTGAGAACTCGTCGCAGTCAGAAAATCACCCAAGAGCTTCACGGGACACGACGGACCTTCACTATGGCATATCAGCAATGTATGATTCATCCCGCTGGCCCAGGTGAATGGCCAGCCTACCCTCACAAAAATCCCGCCATTCACTCCCTATTATGCACCTTTCTTCTCGCCTCTGCCAAATTTCACATTTCTCTCCTCCTAGCATTCCTTTACTGACTCAATCCACTTTTTCTTGGTCTCCCAGCCGGTCGATTCCTAACATACTCACCACTATGCATCGCAACCAACCGACTATCTATACATCCGCTTAACCATGACCAAACCATCTCAATGTACTTTCATTTATTCTCTCATTTACCCCATTCTTCACACCACACAACTCTCTAATACGTTCATTCCTCATTTTATCAATTCTTCTCACACCTAACATGCTAAGATTGTCCATCTGAACATTGAACTTTAGATCTATACCTTTTATTCCAGACATAGTCTCACTACTATACATGCTACAGGTAACAACATACCCTCATGTAAGACCCTAAGGCACTCAGACCTAGTCCCTTACATCCACCAACGATTTAATTGCTGCAGCCACCTTCGCCATTCACAAATTTTCTACTACATTCTGCATCATCCGTTCCTTTTGTCAACATATACCCTAAATATTTAAGCTCAGACACTTATTCCAGCTGCTCACCATCAACATAACTTCACCGAGGACTGTCCTCCTCACAACCATAACCCCATACTCTTATCTACGTTTGCTCAAACCCCTCCTTTTACACACCCTGCCAAATCTCTCTACCAATCCCCTCAAACTCTCTTCAGATTCACCATATAATAGGATATATATATATATATATATATATATATATATATATATATATATATATATATATAAATTTTTAATTATATATATATATATATATATATATATATATATATATATATATATATATATATATATATATATATATACATATATATATATATATATATATATATATATATATATATATATATATATATATATATATATATTTATATATATCAGCATATAATAAAATATATATATATATATATATATATATATATGCAAGTATTTAATAATATAAAATACGTTTGTCGATAAACAAACAAAATTTGCATATTCTTGTTCATAGATACGTGAAAATATTTTGAAATTTATAATCCGAAAAGCTCGAAAGCAAATATCATAAGAAGCTTAAATGAAAGTCTCTCATTTGCCTCCCTTTTCAGACCTTGATTACAAAGCAATAATTTAGAGAAGACAACGCAAAGGATGAGTGGAATTCTATTAGAGAGAGAGAGAGAGAGAGAGAGAGAGAGAGAGAGAGAGAGAGAGAGAGAGAGACCTTATTCAACTCTGATTTTAATTTAAAGGTATTGAAAAATTTTAGTTATCTTACTAGGAAATAGGTTTTGCCAAGTACCGAAATTTTTCCGCGCAGCACCACACACCGCCAGAATGAGCCTCTACGGTCCGCACCGCACCGCACCGCACCGCACCGCACTACACCGCACTGCACCACTAATCAATTTTTTCGCACCGCATCTCACCTCTATATCTCTAAAACCACACAGCACCGGGACATTGGAATTATAAACTGCAAAGAACCGCACCGCACTAGCATGAGCACAACACTCATCGCACAGCACCGCACCGGGCCGGACAATAAATTTATATGCTGCGCCGCACCGGGAAACTAAAATTAAATGCTGCACCGCACCGCACCGCACCGCACCGCACCTCACCGCACCTCACCGCACCGCACCGCACCGCACCGCACCGCACTGCACTAAATTAAATTTTTAATTTTAATTTTTAATAATTTGGTATAATTTAATTATTTTAAATCTTACTGATTTAAATTTTTTAATTTAAGAAATATTTTCACTTATCACAATTTTCTAAGAAGACATTTTCTATATTCAAA
>JABUQX010018628.1:15000-20000 GCA_015478945.1 Trachelipus rathkii
TAAGGATTGTTTATATCGGCTATGAATTATTCTTGCATCTATTTGCTTATTTTCCACATAGGTATAGCCAAAACTTACTTTGGAGGCCCAGCACTCCCCTGAAGGGGGTGTAGGAACTTAGAATCTCGGCTTCAACGAGGGGACGTCACTATAGGAAGGTATACCAAAGTTGGTGGGAATACAATGTTTCTAACTTCTATGAATTGGGGGGAAATAATCCTGTGACGTCATCAAAATAACGGGCTCCTGATTAATGGGCAATATCCTTTCTTCCCAACTACTTAAAAGAAACTATCGAACATACAATAATTTATATCGAATATGTTTTTCCTTACATTAAGCCAATCAGATTCGTAGAACGAAGATTTAAATATCGATCTGGGGATAAAAGACCTCGATAAATCTAATGGTACCTTCAGAAGTGGTCTACCGATCATCTAAACCTTTCAATGAACCCAAATCCTCCTTCTGGTGGCTAAGGCCCTGAGTTCAGATTCAAAACCTTCGTAAACGGTCTTCCAGACCTCAAAAACTGTCTCCACGACCTTGGAAACACCTACTTTGACGAATCAAGGAGCTTATTTCAAGCGTTTAAGTCACTAAATTACAAAGGAGCGAGGGGAAAATTCCAAGTCAGCTGCAGACATGACTTCGGTTTTGATCTGAATATCTGGTCCTCGGCTCTAAAACGGGCTTTGCCACCCTAAACGGGCCTTTGTCACCAATGTGCTATGTTGCAACTAGAAAAAATCCCAAAATTCCTCCAGAGCTGTTTTATTTCCAAGTCAGCTGCTGACATACCTGCAGATTTTCCTGCAAGTTTCGCGCTATATATATATATATATATATAATAATAGTATATATATATATATATATAATATAATATAGTATTATATATATATATATATATATTGCAGATTTTCCTTCAAGCTCCGCGCTAAATATATATATATATTATATATATATATATATATATTAGAGTGGGTCAAAACATACTTTTTTTAAATTTGTCAAAATTAGGCGATGCACGGACGTCAGTATCAAGGTCTGTTACTGTGTGCAAAATTTTAAAGTTGTGCTACGCCCCCTACCCCTCGCACTCATTACCACACTTTTACCTTATTTTCCATTCTAAAATCAATCTCAAAGTGTTGCTATGTAATTTTACTCCCGATCTCCTGTTTAGCAATGTAAGGCATACAACATATTCACACACGATCTCATACGTACATACATACATGCATACATACATACATACATTCATACATACATACATACATACATACATACATACATACATACATACATACATACATACATACATACATACATACATACATACATACATACATACATACATACATACATACATACATACATACATACATACATACATACATACATACATGAGGATGCTAAAAGGAAGTTTCTGTAAATATATTCTGCAATATTTTTATCGTGAGTCAGTAATCTCGCTTTTTTCTCAATTTGCTTCAGTATGCAGTAGCAGTACCCGAGTCGTAGAAATGTGTGGCCCTTCAAACAACAGAGGATTAAACTTTGATTTTATGGAAGAAAAGACATTGGAAATAGAGAAAAACGGAAATGATGAAGAATTTCTTCCAGAATTTGAACTTGGGGAAAATTCTCAAAATAGATTTGTATAAACATTTTGCGATAACAGCTGACAGGCTTCGTGTAAGCTGTAAGGCTACCGCTGCTATTGTCAATGCAGCATTAAAGGATATGGGGATATTGAATGAAAGTAATACGTTGGATAGAAAAAAAGTGGAAAGAGAGAGAAAACGTATTAACAAAAAGAATGCCATCAGAATGAAATTAGAAAACCCACAAATTGAATGCATTGGATTTGACGACAGAAAAGATCAAACTAAAAGAAAAGATGAAATTGAATTTTAAGGAACATTATGAAATAATGAGTCAAAGGAGATTTTACTCTCCATGAGCGGGATTCGAAACTGGACTCCGCGTCACTGAGTTAACAGTGACAAGGCGCTCTTACCCCTAGACCATCCAAGTTCCCAAAAAAGAACGTTTCAAGAATAGTTTTAAAGCTCCCGGCTTTGCATGACTCATGTTACGCAGATTAAGGCAAGGTCAGATGTATTACAGATTAAATAATAACTTTCTTAATTGATTCTGTTAGCGATATACCTTTAAAGTTATTCTTTGCGATGGGACTCCAGTTAGCACTGGAAGAGCTGGTGGAGTTTTGAGAATGATTGAAATATATATGGAGAGACCGATACAGTGGTTAATTTGACTTACATGCAAATAAATTCCCATTGCAGACACATATTCGAAGCAATTGATGGACAAACATCAGGACAAAAACTTTTAATGGTTTTATTGGAAATAAAATTGAAGAAGATGTAAATAAGATGGAGATAGTTGATTTTGAACTTGTAAACAGCAACCTTGAAAAGATCCCGCAAGATATCGTTAAGAAAATTAGCACTGACTAAAAATATTTGGATGAAATGTATATTAAGTATAAAATCAGGGAATATATCCCCATCATTAGCCAAGAAATCTCCAGGCGCCTTTCATCATGCCAAATGGCTAACTAAAGCACACAGGATCTTACGGCTGTACGGTCCCTCAAAATTTCCAAGTAAAGCTCTTCAAAATCTAGCAAATATAATAATGAAAGTTTACTCACCAGAATGGTTTTCGATAATGTCACATCCAAAGGCAACTGATGGTGCATGTAATTTTTGGTACCTGATATGCCTTCTTAAAGGAGTGGAAAAAAAGATGCTATGATTATAGAGCGTATACTAAGAAACAACCCTTACTTTGCTCATCCAGAGAATGTATTACTTGCAATGTTAGCGGACACAAGAAAAGAGAAAAGAAGTTTTAGATGTTCAACGAATTTATTCCAACAAGATCTTGGAACTCCAATGCAAGAGTTTCTGAACTGCCTGAAGCACTAAACTTTAATGCAGATGATTATTCAAACATGATTGATTGGGAAAAGAAACATTCACCCAGGAACCCATTTTAAAGGATTTAACAATTGAGGAAATAAAATAATTTGTAAATAAGCCAATTAACACCGTTTTGTTTCCATGCCACAGCCAGGGTGTAGAGCATGCAGTAGATGTATATAGTTACACAAGCGTTACAATTAAGAATTGGATATGAGTATATTTTGAATGTAATACAGTCCAGAAAAGAACTTAAGGAATTCCACAGCAAAAAAAACACTGATCCCAATAACTTTTTAGATTGATAAAAAAGGTTAATGTTAAGAATTTCACTTGTTTTTTCGCTTTTTTTTAGAAATTTGTATGTAAATAACTTTTCTTTTATATTTTATTTATAATCATAGCTAACATTTATATATATATATATATATATATATATATATATATATAAAATATATATATATATATATATATATATATATAAATATATATATATATATATATATATATATATATATATATATATATATATATATATATATATATATATATATATATAAATATATATATATATATATATATTTATATACTATATATATATATATAAATATATATATATATAGATATATATTGCATACATATATATATATATATATATATATATATATATATATATATATATACTACTCGTCAAAATTAACGCACCACAAGGATACGTGGCGAAGGAAGGGTAGAAAAGGTTGAAGAACACGAAGACACTTTATTAAACAATGACAATAACATGGTGGATTCCTCCCCAGAACCGTAGGTTGATAGAGTGTGAGGCTAAGGTGCAGCCAAAGGGTCTGGTAGGGTTCGAGGTTACGCGCCGCAAACACACAATGTTGGTACTTACGGCGACGGCCGCCGGAAGGTGTTGGGTCTCAATACCATGTATGACCCCTCTGGCACGGATGACTGCCTGATACCGTCCTGGCATGCTCTCGATGAGTGGGCGAATGTCCTGGACAGTGATTTGATCCCATACGTTGTGAAGTGCATGTTGCAAGTCCGGGAGGATCCGTGGAGGGGGTTGCAACTGTCGGATGCGACGTTTCAGGATATCCCACAAATGTTCGATTGGGTTGAGGTCCGGACTATATGCTGTCCACTCCAACGCCGTAATTTGAACTGTCCTAAGGTAGTCGGGCCTTTTGTGGTCTTGCATTGTCATGCATTAGAATGAAAGAGTCACCGATGTAGGGGGTATATGGCACTACATATGGTTCGAGGATGTCTGTGATATACTTTACGGCTGTAATAGCGTCTCCATCGAGGTGTGCAATGCCGTAGGCCCCGATAAAGAGATGCCTCCCAAGACCATAACCGACCCACAAGCTGCGGCACCTGCAGCACATTGCATTACGCGAACACCCTCCGTCGGTGCTTCGGTATACTCTGACTCGCCTGTCGAGGCGTACCAGAGACACTCTCGACTCGTCCGTAAAGAGCACCTTTGCCCAATCGTCAACCGTCCAATAAATGTGTTCTCGGGCAAATGACAGTAGCACCCTTCGACGTGCCGTGGTGTGCGGTGGACCTATGGCAGGCCTCCAGAGTCGGTAATTATGTTCCGCAAGGCGTCGACGCACTGTATTGTCACTCCTGGTGCTGTTGACCTCCGCCAGCTGTATCTGCAGATGTCGTGCCGTTGTGGCTGACGCTCTGCGTAATGCACGCAGACGTATAAATCGATCTTCCAAGGGTGTCGTGGCCCTGGGCCTACCTTGTCCTCGCCGGCGATCATGTGTCAGGGTTTCCTGATATCGTTGGGCCAGCCATGCAATCGTTGTGTGAGCTACACCGAACCGTCGACCAAGTTCCCGGTAACCCATGTCCTTCGTGAGTGTTCTTATCTGCACACTGATCTCTTGACAGCGACGCCTTTCCTCTCCATGTTTATCTTAGTCGCTTCGTACGTGAATGATCCCTCGCTCGATTATACCCCCAACATAACCTACCCCTACCTCTCCCAGGTCTAGTTACGTGGTTTATGTTTTCCCAAAT
>JABUQX010018628.1:25000-40486 GCA_015478945.1 Trachelipus rathkii
ACTTTTTATGACTGGCGTTTTACCCTGCGGGCTGCCCCCCAAGGTGTCCCTTATTCCTGTACATTCGCCATGTACATGCGTGAGTGTGTTTAAGCGTGACCTTTTGCTCATGTACTTTCATGATTTCATGATGTTTTTCACCCTACCCCCATTTGTTCTCCCCTACCCACTTTGTTCTATGCTATGACGTCATCACCATATACGTTCTTGAGTGCTCACCTATGTTCGTGACCTTTTTTTGTGTCCCCTTTGTTCTATCCAACCCCACCCAATCTGCCAGCTAACCCATGTAAGTGGCTTAGCCACGTACAATGGTTCATGTACGTGGCGTAACCACGCATATGAAAGTAGCTGAGCCTCAGCTACCCTACCCCCCTCTGTTAGCTAGCCTACGTACATGAAAGTAGCTGAGATACTTTCATGAACATTTTAGAGTTCATGAGTGTGTTCATGCTAGCTATGAGTGCACATGTACTATTGTACTTCGTTACTCGTTAAGAACACTTTTTAAGTGTTCTTAAGTACACTTTTCAAGTGTACTTAAGTACACTTTCCAAGTGTACTGCAAGTTTGATGCCACCAGTGTCCCCTTGCGGGGGACCTCACCTCAAGAGCCCGGGGACCTGCACCGCCCGCGTCGACAGCTTGAACATATGATGTGTGCGCTCAAAATACTTGGGCCAGACTGGAAGTCTGGCTTGGGTTTAGCCAACGCGAACGCGTTCGCAAGCGCGGAGCCGACGCGAAAGCACCCGCAGGCGCTATATTACCGCTCGAACGCGAAAATATTTCGCTGTTTACACTATGACTCATCCATTTTTATGTTTTGAGTGGGAACATTTCAATAAAAACATTCTTACTGACCTTAAAGCAGTGAAGCAGTACCGCAAGCTACCTAGAAGATCCCATCCCACCCTCTGTGCAATACGTTTTTACGAAAATACGTCTTTACTGCTTTACTGCTTTACGTCCTTAAGGAAGGTACAAACGTGTTTTTATTTACACTAAGGACGTAAAGGCATAAGCAAGCTACCCAGAAGACCCCCCCTCCCACCCTCTGTGCGACACGTCTTTACGTCTTTATGTCTTTACATTCACAACACATTAATACACGAGTATTATGAGTCACAACTTTACCTTTAGGCATTTTATTTAAACCGACTACAGTCATCTGCTTGTAATTATGAATTATAGAAGAATATAAAGAATTAAAGAATTTTCTATATATATATATATATATATATATATATATATATATATATATATATATATATATATATATGATATATATATATACTATATATATAGTATATAATATATGGTATTTATATTATATTTATATAATATATATATAATATATATATTATATTATATATTATTATTATTATTCTATATATTATATAATATAATATATATATATAAATATAAGATATATATATTATATATTATACTATATATATTATATATATATATATATAATATATAGATATAGAATTTATATATAGTATATATATGTATTACTTATATATATTTATCTATATAGAATTATATATATATATATATATCATATGTATATATATATAAACTCTCAATATATTATAATTATATCATATATATATTAGTATATATATATATTATATATATATAAATTATATTATATAATTTATATTATATATATATATATATATTATTATTATCATATATATTATAACATTATAGTATATATTCATCTATTAAATTATATATATGTATATTTATATTATATATATTATATAATAATATTATATTATATATATATAAATATATATATAATATATAATATATATATATATTATATATATATAATTATATATATCATATAATATATATAAATATAAATATATATATATATATAATTTATATATATATATTATTTAATAATATTATACTATATTATATCATATATATATATATACTCTATATATAATATTATATATATATATTATATTTATTATATTATATACTATATATATATATTATTATAATATATATATTATAAACACTATATATATATTATATAGGATATATATATTATACTTATATATATATATATATTTTACTATAATATATATATTTGTTAATTATATAATATATTAATATATATACTATATATATATTATATATATATATATATATATTTATACTATATAATATATATATAGTATATATATATATATTATAATACTATATATATTATAATATATATATATATATATATTATTATAAATATTTATAGATTATATATATTATATATATTATATCTTAATATATATCTATATTATATATAATATAATATATTATATATATATATAAATACTTATATTATATATTTATACATGTTAACCTAACACATCACCAACAACACAACAAGACACACAACAACAATAATGCCAGATACCAAAAAACACTACCCACCAACAACGATCAGCACACAACAACAACAACAACAACAACAACAACAACAACACAACAACACAACAACAACAACAACGAACAACAACCTCCAACAACATTTTACTCTCTCTTGATCTGATAATTATATATATATAATTATAGTTATATATATATAAATATATATAATAGTATATATATATATATATATCTAATATTATTATATGATATATATATATAGCGTCATACTACTATATATATATATTTATATATAATATATTATAATATACTATATAATATAATTATATATAATATCTATATATATATAATAAATATATACTTTCATTATATATATTACTAATTATATAGACATATGGGTGTACTAATTCGCACCTTTCTACTCATACTTAAGTAAGTCCACCTTCAGATATTGGATGGAACGTAGTGCCTTAAGACATGGAAATGCTATAGATAGATGAAATACTGGACCATATATATCTGTTATATTATATATTATATATATATAAATTATATATAATTATATTATATATATAATATATATAATATATATATCTTATATTATTAGTATATATTATAATATTATATAGTATATATACATATAGTATATAATTATATATATACTATATATATAATTATTATTAAATATACTATATATATATATATTATATAATATAATTTACTTATAGTATCTATATATATATATATTATATACGATATATTATATATATAATATATATATTTATTATTATATATATCATATATATATATATATAATATTATATATTAATATTATATATATACGTATATAATAATATATATATTATATACATATATACATTTATTATTAACATTTATAAATTTATATATAGATTATTATATATACTATATATTATTATTATATATAATATATAGTATATAATATATTATATATTATCATATATATTATATTATATATACGTATATATTATATATTATATATATATAATATATTATGTGGGGAGATGAAAAAGAAGTTCGTCGTAATATAGGAGTAGCTGAGGTCGTGGGATGTATCGGTGACCCTTACCAGTATTATTGTGTTTAATTTATGTTTCAGTACCTAGATCCATCCCACCCTCTGTGCAATACGTTTTTACGATACGTTCTTTATGCTTTACATGCTTTCGTCCTTAAGGAAGTACAAACGTGTTTTTTCGACACTAGGACGTAAAGGCATAAGCAAGCTACCAAGACCCTCCCACCCTCTGTGCGATATCCTTACGTCTTTAGGTCTTTACATTCACAAACATAATCCGAGTATTATGAGTCCACTTTACTTATAGGCATTTTATTTAACCCTAAGTTCCGAGTCAATATCATTGAATCCTAATTTATAGAAAAGAATTATATGAAGAAATAATAAGTAACTATATGTTATAATACTATATATATATAATATAAATTATATTATATTTATATTAATATATTTATTATCATATATACTATATATATTATTTCTTTGTAAACAATGTATATGAGATTTGTTGATATAATAATATATATAATATCAGGCTATAAAATTTAATCATATTATTATATATATATATATTATATATATATATTATAATATGTATATATATATATAAATTATGTATAATTATAATATATAATATATATTACATATAATATTTTATATATTATATATAATATATATATTATATATATAATTTTATTGTTATAATATTATATTATTATATAATATGATAAATTATTAATTATTATTATATATATATATATAATAATATATATATTATTATTTTTTAATATTTTTTAATAATTTATATTACTAGTACTATATATATATATGTATATTATAATTATATATATATATATATATACTTATTATATATAATATTATATTATTATATATATATATATATTAAATATATATAAATTATATATAT
This sequence comes from Trachelipus rathkii, assembly GCA_015478945.1. NCBI lineage: Eukaryota > Metazoa > Arthropoda > Malacostraca > Isopoda > Trachelipodidae > Trachelipus > Trachelipus rathkii. The sequence goes on from JABUQX010018628.1 coordinate 29,395, forward strand.
TATATCTTTATTAACTATATATATATATATATATTATATATATTATATACTAATTATATAATTAATTATTTATATTATATATAACTTATTATATATATATATACTACTATATATATAAATTATTACTTAATATATATATATTAATATATAATATATATATATAAATATATATAAATATATTATATTAATAGTATATATATATATTATATTATATATATATAATATATATATATATATATATATATTTATATATATATATAATTATATATATAAATATAATATATTATATATATATATATAATATATATTATTATATATATATATATATTATAATAATTATATAATTACTTATATATATATATATAATATATATATTATTTTATATATTTATATATATATATATATATTATTATATATTATATTCATTAATATATATGTTATAATATATATATATATAATATTTATATATATATATAATATTATATTATATATTATATTATATCTATATACTTTATATATTATATACTTTATATTATTTTCATTTATTTTATTATATTCTTATTATTATATTATATTTATATATTTATATATATATAAATATATTATTATATATTATATATTTAGTTATAAATATATTATATATATATTATTTTATTATATATATATATATATTAATTTATATCAATCTATATACTTTAAACTACACATCACCAACAACACACACAACAGACAACAACATAATGCCCAATACCAAAAAACATCCCACCAACCACGAATCGAGCACAACAACAACGAACACAACCAACAACACACAACACAACAACAACAACACAACGAAAACGGACTGGTGCCATTTATTACTCTTCTATAATCTCAATTATATATATTATATAATATATATATACTATATATATAGTATATATAATCAAACTTATATATATTAGTATATACTATATATTATATATATATATATTATATATATTTATATAATAATATATTATTTATATATTAATTATATATTATTATAATATATTATATATATATATATTATTATATATATAATATATATATATTGTTATATATATATTGCAATATGTGAGGTGTACTTATTCAGACACTTCTATATACTTATTAAGTACCCTCATATTGGATGACGTGTGTCCTTAAGGCATGGAAATCTTATAGTAGGATAATGGACCATATAATATCTAAATATAGTATAATAATTATATCATTATATTATATAGTATAATATTATATAAATAAATATCTATATTATTTTAATAGTATATATATATTATATCATAGTATGTAATATAAGCATACTATTATATATTAATATATATATATATATATATTATAATAAATTATTCTATATATATATTATTATATATATTATACTATATCTATATATTATATAATTATATATATTATATATTATATATATATAATAATATTATTATAATATAATATATAATATTATAAGATATATATTAATAATATAACTATATATTATATATTTAGATCTTTAACTTATACATTTAGTATTACTATATATATATCTAAATATATATTATATATTATAATTTATATATTATATAATATATATTATATTATTTATTATATACATTATATATATATATTATATATATATTATAATATATATATATAATATATATATATATATGAGAAGATGAAAAAAAGAACGTCTCATTATGAGTAGCGCGTGGGATGTATCGGTTGCCACTTACAGTATTATGTGATTTATTTATGTGTCATACTGCGCCAAATGAGTCTGAGAACCCCTTAAGGGGTTCACAGAAGAATTGCACAGAATGCATTGATGATCATGATGATTCCAGATGAATCAGAAATGGGACCGAACCCCAAACGGGGTTAAAGATGAGGTACGCGAGTGAAAACTTGGATTTCGACTTACTTTATCAGCCCGTGTTAGAAGATGTATGTAGGTAGATTCTTTTATAGGAATTCTCTTTTATAGCAACGATACTCTTCTACCACGAAACTTCTTTATTAAAGTTTTGCAGGCATTTTGTTTTAGAGGAAAAAGTCAAATTTTCACTTAAATATGTTGTTGTTAAACCGTAAAGCAGCTAATCAGTACCGCAAACACCCAATGGGGTCCCACCCCACCTCCTCCGATCCCGTGTTTACTGTTTACGGCTTACTATTACTGCTTTCCTGTTAAGTCCTACGCAAAACTCAGCTTTTCGATAACCCGTAATATCTAATAATAAAAATTTATTGTATTATAATATCCTTTAATAATCAATAATAATTATAATAATAATAATGCATATATAGAATATTATATTAATGATTAATATTATACAAATATTAATGTAGTAATTAATATAATACAAAATATATTAATATATAATATAATTAATTATAATATCTATTAATAATATATAATAGAATATAATAATATAATATAATAATAATAATAATATATATAATAATAAAATATAATAGTAAACATCAATAACAAAAACAACAACAATAATCGAATAATATACTAAATAATAATAAAAAATAATAATATAATAATTATAATATAATAATAGATATAATAATAATATTATAACCACACAACAACAACAACAACAAACAAAACAACACAACCACAACAGTCAACAACAACAACGACAACAACCAACAACACAACACAACAACAACAACAACAACACAACACAACAAATATAATAATAATAAATATATAATAATCTAAAATAATGATAATAATAATAATAATATATAATAATAATATAATATAATATAATATACATAAGAATAATACGAATAATAATATAATGAAGATGCTGACAATCTCCACAGGATTCGCGTCGGCCATAAGTATTACTGAGGCTCGAATATCCAAGGTGCCTTATCGTATACAGTAGCGTTGTAGTAGCCAGTTATTGTATGTAGTACCAGTAGTAGTAGTATGAGTGTACGTAGTAAGTATAGTGTGTAGTTATAGTTAGTAATTGTGCATTATTACGCTGACATATATCTTACATCATAAGCACGTCAAATTTAATCTTTGTTTAAGCTTTTTTCAATATACAACTTCGCACGACTGAAACTAGATTAAACTAATTTTATCGTTTCAGTGACTTATCACATTGAATTAATGAGGCTGTGATTTGGTTCATTTACGACATCACAGTTGAGATTGTTGATAAGAGGATAATGTACAAGTCCCAAACATAGATAGCGGCAGAGAGGAAGAAGAAGAGAAGAGAGGAGAGGAGAAGCAGAAAGAGAGAAGAGAAGAAGAAGAAGGAAGAATCCTATACTCATGCTGCACCGTATAACAGTTATAAGCTGGTAGCAGTGTAGATGTAGGCAGTGTAGTCTTTGGTAGTGAGCCAGTGGCGGTCGCTGTAAACTTGGCTTGGAGGGGCTGCAATGTATTATATTATAAATTATATATCATATTATATATATATTATATATATATACTATATATTATTAATTACTAAGTATATATATATATAGATATATTTCTTATTATTATATTATATATATATATTATCTATATTATCTCAATCTAGTTAAAAATATTTTTTATATTTATGTGTAGGTGTATGCAAAATTACACTTTTTTTTTATATCGATTGCATTGCATTCGGAAAACACATCTGCAATTAAAAAGACTTGATAATTCTCTTAGATGGAAATATTATAAATCATTATCTTTTGCTCAATATCATACTGATAGGATTATCCTCAAACGGACCATTACCTAATTTTTTATATTTATGTGTAAATGTGTGATAATTATACTTTTTTTTTAATATCGGATTGCATGCATTTCGAACCACATTCGGAAAGAAAAAGCCTAAAATAAATTGTATTGTAGAGGTGGCCAAATTTAGAACCAAATACGAAAATGTCATTGCCTGCTTATCTAGGATTTGGTCTCTCTCTCTCCTCTCTCCTCTCCTCTCTCGCTCTCTCTCTCTCTCTCTCTCTCTCTCTCTCATAATATATATACTATTATATATTATTTATATATATTTATATATATATATATATGTATATATAATAATTTATATATATATATATTAGATATATAATGATAATATATATATTATATTATAATATTTATACCCACGGGTAATTTTTTGATATATTTTCACTATGTTAATTTCTCGCACAAAAATAAAAACAACTTCCCCCGTAATGCGAATAAACTGCTTTAGTGTCTCGGGCTCCTAAGAAACAAGAAGGACATTACCATGGACAAATCTCAGCAACATTTGTAAATTAACCTAAATTTTATATGAGAAAAACTTCCAAGTTTCTATGGAAATAATAGACGCCAACGAAAAATAATCTAACCCGACAGCACTGCATAATGTTCGGCCAACTCTTATAACAAAGTCTATAGAATTTTCGATCTTTATTTTCGTATTTGCTTACAATTGGTCTGTTATAATTTAAGAGTCATATAAAGCGAACTCGGGGCTTATTTTAGGGCCGCAAAAGTTGAGCAACATTTTTTTATTAAATATAGTTATAGCATTGGGCTGGGTGAAATTGCAGTTGGAAAAAGGATTCCTTTGTTATTTCTTAATTGTCATTACCTTATTTGTTTTTGTACTAAATGTTAAAAAAAACTCAGTACTTTACCTTGACTCAAAATTTCATATTTTTATACAATCTATGCTGGACTTTAATTTGGAAGTTGCAGCCCCCAATAGCCTATTAAAGACGAGCGCCACGCGGTAGTCAGTAGTTAGCTGTTAGTAATTGAACACGAGCTGATATTTTATTACTATTAAATATCACCCTGTTTTCTATTCAATCGTAATACATTTATTATTTTACATTACTCGTGCACTAAGCTTTAAGGACTTTAATTGTAAAATAATAATAAAATAAATTCCCACTGAACAACTTCGAACCACGAAGATTAAAACTAATCTAATTCGTATCAGTACGATATCACCAACGATATGAGCTGTGATTGGTTTCATCCGACCTCACAGTGAGGATGTTGATAGGGTATATTACAAGGTCGAGACATAGATAGCTGAGAGAAGAATACAGAAGAGAGAGAAGAAGAGAGAGAAGAAGAAGAAAAGAAGAGAGAGAAGAAAAGAGAGAGTAAAGAGAGAGTCATCGTATGCTCTGGTTCTGGAGCCTGAGTCGAAGCCAGACTCGGATCCTGATCCTGAGTCGGAGCCGGACTGGAACGGTTTGGCTCCCAAACGTGCGGATCCTGGGTCACGCGCGCGCGGCGGAGGACCGACAGGCGTGCGCCTCGAGGCGCAATTTACTACTGCGGACGTGAAAACATTTTCTATTGAGGATGTTATTACGTGAAAATGATGCTTTTTACATGATTTTTCTTTGGATTATAAAAATTATATTGGTATCGTTAATTTTTTCAGCCATTACTCTTATTAACCGAGTTATTGATTTCATTGATTCATATATATATATAATATACTAATATTTATATATATATATATTATATTATATATATATATATTATATATTATTATATATATAATATATATATATTTAAAAAAAGATATATACATATTATAGAATATTAATAAAGAATATTATTAATATATATATATATATTTATATATTGTAATATTATATAATATATTATATTATTATAACATTATATATTTATATCTCATATATATATATATATATATATATATCATATAATATATATATATATATTATAATTTTTTTATAATTTTTTTTTTATTTTTAATAATTTATTTTTTTTTATTTATTTTTTATTTTTTTTTACAAATTTATTTTTATTAATTTTTTATATATTTAATATTTTTTATAAAAATTATATATTTTTATTTAATATTTAGTAACATGTTTATATTATATATATACTATTATAAAATAATATATATATATATATATAATATTCGAGCTAAAGTTTTAAAGTTCAGGGATTATATTTTGACGTCATATATCGAATAGCAGGTTGTTCTTCTGGGCGTTCGTCGGATAGCCGACCCTAACAGTACGATCAGTGTTTATTGGGGTAAAAGTTTTTTCATGGAAAAAAACCCCCCCCCCATTATACCTCATTCAAAGGCTGTGGTTATATTTTAAAATGGTACACATTACTTACATTTGCATCAGATTTTCGACGCTAATCACTTACACATACATGAGGGACCTTCATATTACGCGGTTCTTGTAAGTACTTGGCCACAGTATGCTTAGCAGCGGTTACTTGAATAGGGGACTTGGAACTACATACTTGATAAAACTTTGGGTGGGGTGAGGATTATTTACACGTGTGCCCTATGTATATTTTAGCATGGGTAAATATGTAATAAATTTTAGTTAAAACTAAATATTTCAATATATATAATAATACAATATTATATATATTATATATATATATATATATATTATTATAATATATTATATATTTATATATATATATATATATTATATTATTAATATTATATATATATAATATATAATTAATAATTATATATAGACCATGTTCATTTAAACAAGTATGGATGTTTGGGACAGAAATCATCATGGGCTGGTAGAGCTGTAATTCAGTAAAGACGTTATCGCCAGGAGGTGGATGGGGGTGACCCTCGGTTCAAGGGCAGGCGCTCTGCTTTACTGGTATGGTTCAGTAAAATATGTTCTTTTATTGAAATGTCTTGCCTACATAAACATTTAATGACTCACAGCACAAACCGAAATATTTCAGTCAGCGTAGTATTTCGCCGCGGCGCCGCGTTGGTTCCGCGCGCGCTCGCGTGACCAATCACGTTTGGAGCCAGACTTCCAATACCGGCTCGACCTCAGGATCCAGAATTCCGTCTGGATCCGCTCAGGCTCCAAAACCAGAGCATACGTGACTCATCTTCTTCTTCTTCTTACTTAGCTATCTTGTTTTGGACCTTTGGTATATTGCCTCATTCAATCAATCTTCACTGTGTGGTTGTAATGAACCAACACAGCCTATTATTCATGGTGAAACGTTCACGGATACGAATTAGATTGCTTTAAGTCTAGTTTCAGTCGTGGGAGTTGTTAGTGGAAACTTTAACACAATTTTAATTGGGACTACCTGGGATGTTAATGGTTTATGTACACTTGATGCACAAATGCTCTACAATACTACTACTGTCACTACTAATATAATGCTACTACCAAGCTATACGTTACGGCATGGGCACGGTTGATATTCGAGTCTCGGACTAATACTATTGATGACGCGGAATTTTGTTGTTAGATTGTAAGATCGTTATCATAATCGTTATCGTTATCGTTTCGTTATCGTTGTGTTGTTGTTGTTGTTGTTTTGTTGTGGTGTTGTTGTTGTTGTTGTTGTTGTTGTTGTTTTGCTGTTGTTGTTGTTGTTGTTCGTTGTTGTTGTTGTTGTTGTTGTTGTGTGTTATTATTATTATTATTTTTTTTTATTGTTATGATTATTATTAATATTATTTATATTCATTATATTATTATTCTATTATTATTATTATTATTTTTATTATTTTTGTATATTATATGTTCATTTTATTTTAACTCCGTTATTATTTTACCATGAAGTTATTTTTGGCAATATGAAATTTGCTAGGACTTAAAACAGTCAGCCAGCGAATTCGTAAAGCCCGGGATGGACAGAGGTGGGGGGACACCCATTTGGGTTGCAGGTATGTTTACTGCTTAGTAGGGTCAACAACATGTTTTTATTGAAATTTTTAAACTTTTTCTCTAAAACCAAATGCTTTTCAAACTTTAACAATGAAACACTTTTCCTAGAAATAAAATGTATCAGTTTGCAATAATATAAGATCTATGTATACACAACTCTACCTACATACATCCTTTTTCACGGCTTGAAAGTAAGTAGAAATGTAGTTTTGACTCGAGTCCTTCATCTTGATAATCCTTTTTAGGGTCGGTCCCATTCCTCTGCTGAGATCATTCATCATCAACCTTTGCCGTGCAAGCTTCGGGTGAAACCTTTAAGAGGTCTCAGACTCATTTGCGAGTACTGTAAAACATACTATAAACACACCTAATACCGGCTAGGGCACCGATACATCCCACGACTCAGCTACTCCTCCATATATTCCTTTTCTTTTTCATCTTCTTCATAATATATAGATATATATTAATATAATTATAATTTATATATATATATATAATATATATATTATTTTATATATAATTATTATATATATTATATTTAATCATATATATTATATATATTAATATTATATATTATATGTATATATATATATATTATATAAGTATATATATTTTTAAAGTGTACTTAATTAGGTATGCGTGGAGTTGCTGAATTAAGTACACTCACCCAACGTACTTATATATTTATAATATATATTTATATTTAATATAATATATTAGATTATTATGATAGTTTATATATATAATTATATATATATGTATATATTATATATATATAATATATAGATTAGTATATAATATATTACAGATAAGAGAGGTTTAATGACACGCATTAGTTGTGCTTTGTTGGTGCCCAATTTCCTTGTTAGGGTAGTGTTGTGGTTCCCCCGGCATTATTATTGTTTTGTTGTGTGTTGTTGTTGTTGTTGTTTGTTGTGTATTGTGTTGTTTCGGTTTGTTGGTTGGATGTGTTAGGTTATTTTATAATATATATAACTATAATACATATATTTAATATATATATTTATATTATATTATATATATATATATATATTAAATATTCATTATATATATTATATATATGATATATATATAAATATATATATCTATTATATATTATAATTATTTAATATATATAATATATATATATATTATAATTTATTTATTTTTATACAAAGATATCTATCTTATATATATTATTATTATATTATTAATTATATATAATAATTATATATAATATATATATATATCTAATATATATATATATTATTTATTTTATAATATATATATTATATATATATATATCTATATCGAAATTACTATGTTTTACATATTAGCTGTACCATTATTATGTACGATGGAGTTTTAAATTTGTATTATACTATTATAATATAATATATAATAATTTTTATATAACTATATAAATTATATTTTATTATTTTATATATAATTATTATATATTTATTAATAATATATTATATATATTATATTTATTACTATAATATTATACTATTATTATTCCACCAGACTATAATGCTGTAGGGTCAATAGTTACAAGGATTACTATTTACCCTCAAGGGTAATATTAATCCTGTATATAGTATAGATATTATTATTATTATATTTTCAATATAAGAACAAATTTAATTCTTATTATTATCATTTTAATATATAGTTATTAAATTTTCACTAGAGAAATAATTATTTATATATATATATATTATACTATATTATATTTTATATAGTAAATATTTTTTATAATAATATAATACTATATTATTATTTAATATATATATTATATATTATATATATATATTTATTTCTTATATTGATAATTATAATATATATATTTATTATATATATATAAATTATATAATTATTAATAATATGTAAGAGCAAACCTCATCTTGCACTCCATTCTGAAATTATTATGGTAATTTTCTTAAATTGGGATTTTAAAGGCGCGGATTTTCAGCATTTTGAAAAAAATAATGTGTTCAATTTTTGAAATGCAATTTCAAAAAGCAGAAAAGCGAAATTTATAATAGTTTTTAGGTGTCTTAAATTGCAGTTTTTTAATGAAGAAATTTCAATTCTGTTTTTATATAGCGAACTATTTAATTAGTTATGAAAAACTATATTAATAAAAAATTTTAACTTCTAAAATTACGCTTTTTCTTAAATTTTCACATTACAAATTAGAACTCTTAAAAGTACGATTTTTCCTAAATTGGCAACATTTGAAGATTATTTGGTCAATCTTAAAATTTGAGTTTTTTTAACGGTATTTGTTCAGCATTCAAAATATTGAATGCAATTTCAAAAAGCAGTAAAGTGAATTAATATTAATAGTTTTAGGTGTCTTAAATTGACGTTTTTTTAATGAAAATTTCAATATTATGTTTTTATATCCAAATATTTCATAGTTTGTGAAACCTGTTTTAATAAAAAAATTTATTCACTTTTACCAATATTCTTTAAATTTTTCACAATTACAAATTTGAAATCTTCAAACAGTACGATTTTTTCCTTAATTTCAACAATTTAAATTATTTGTAATTCTTAAAATGAGGTTTTTTTTAACAGGTATTTTCGAGCATATTGAAAAAATAAGTGTTTCATTTAAATGCAATTCTAAAAGCAGAAAAGAGGAATTATTATAGTTTTAGGTGTTCTTAATTGACGTTTTTTAATGAAATTTCAATATCTTGTTTTTATGTAAATTTCGATATTATTTCATTATTCGTGAAAACCTGTTTTAATAAAAATTTAACTTCTAAAGATTACGCTTTTCTTTAAATTTTCACATTACAAATTTTAGAACTTCTTTTAAAAGTACGATTTTTCCTAAATTTCAACTATTGAAATTATTTTGGTTAATCTTAAAATTGGAGTTTTTAACGGGATTTTCAGCATTGAAAAATAATGTGTTTCATTGAAGAATGCAATTCAAACAAGGACAGAAAGCGAAGGTATTTATAGCATTTATAGCGTGTACTTAATAATTGACGTTTTATTAATGAAATTTCAATAATATTTGATTTAATATACCAAATATTTCATTAGATTGTGAACCGGGGGTTTAATAACAAAATTATTAACTTGCTAAAAATATTACGCATTTTTCTATAATTTTCCAACATTTACAATTGATAGAACTGCTTAAAAGTTACGATTTTTTTCCTAAATTATCAACATCTTGGATTATTTTGTGAATTATACTTAAAATTGAAGGTTTAATATTAACGCGTATTTTCAGCTATTTAAAATAAATTACATATATCTGTTTGTTTCATTGAATTGTACAAATTGCAAAAACCAGAATTATAATAGCGAAATTTATTAAATAGTTTTATAACTTCTTCATAAAATGAAAGTGAAAAACTTG
>JABUQX010018629.1:0-15000 GCA_015478945.1 Trachelipus rathkii
ATTCTTTCTCCTTAAAACTCACGTCTCTAATATCTACTCTTTAGGCTTGTAGAACTCCTTCATCTATTATATTAACGGATTACACCTTTCAAGTTGAAAGACGAACCATTTCAACACTACAAATAACATGATGCTTGGATGGTGCTTGAAGCAACGGAACTTTAAAACTATTTTTTTGTTCCTATAGTTTGTGTTAAAGAATAACATGGTTGTTTTCAATTCCTCATATCAGCTCTGTTTCTTATCTATACTACCTATGACGGATAGTCCTTTCTGAAAATAACATAATATTCCAGCACTACTCAAATGGAACATATAAATATCATTATCAGAAAGTCTTTTGCAGTGGCCTTATTTTGTGTTTTCTTTTTCTTTCTTCGTCTTTCATTTGCCTTCACACTCTCCAATGCGATAATCTCCTATTTCAGTGGTCTTTGCCAAATAGTTATATGTCAAGTTCCGGTCTGTGTCACAGCGTTATCATGTCTCAGTACTCGTATCTTCTCTGGAGGTTCTCTTTTTCACCCTAACCCAGTGCTAATATGCACAGCTGAGCTTTTTTCGGCACTTCGTCCTCTCTCGTGTCTCGTGCTATTGAACATCCAATATTTCAAACATCAAATCATTTCGGTATCTCTCTCCTTTGATAAGCTTAACTTGGATCAAATATCTTTATCAACTTATTTCTTTCTTTTCTTACCCAACTCTCTCTCACTCCAGATCTCAGATCTCAATCTTCTCTAGCCGTCAAACTTCCTTGAATACCTCCACGTTTCCCTTATGCTAGTATCGATTTTACAATTTCATCGGTTCTTGCATCTCTGATCACTGTTTCAACCAGTCTTGTTCCTCCTTTCGCATTTGAAGGAGAACCTCAGAGAGAGTCATATACTTTCATAGAGTCTTCATTCGCATCTCTCCGTTCCCGACACTCTCTGACACAGACCTCTTAACCGACTATGTTATCCAGTATCTCTTTATCATGTCTATCACTTTCTCAAACTCCAATTGCTAAAATCTGGCACAACACACACACTTAACACACACACAAGCGAAACATTTTCTTTCTTTTTCTCAATTGCTCTTTCAATAATTCTCCTTTTCTAAGTACCTTCTCATTTTATATACTATTCTCTGAACTTACTTTCACTACAATTTCATGAAAATGATATCTCGCAAACTTGAATGAATGGACCCTAACAGCACAGTATAGATAGAGATCTCATATATAGAGTTGCTTCTAACAAAAGAGAAGAGACATCAAATTACCAACTTTTAACGTGAGAAAAAGTTACTTTTTCACAGTACGATATCTTTCCATTTTTTGTGTGAGATAGAAATGCAATTCTCGTTCTCTATATATCACTCATCTTACACGAACATTTTATGTTCTCCAACAACACAGCCCTATTTTATTCTCAGAGTTCCTTATATTAGTGACATTTTAAATGAGATGAGATACATTTAAAAAAAGCTTTAATATGTATGAAAATATGCTAGAAAGAAACTGTTAATGATTTGAGGAAATAAGTATATTATATAGATAGACAAATTTGAAAATAGTATCATTAATTTGATAATACATAATCTTTATATCTATTTTTTATAATATTTTTTTAGATATAAATAAGTATGTTCATCTTAAAAATTTTTATAACATTATAAACTTCTATTTAGTAAATAATAATACCTATATAATTATATATATATAAGCATAATAAGTAATAATTTAATATTTATATATTAAAATCTACTATGGTATAATATTATTAGATAATAATAATAATATTAGTTTATAAATGCTTTCCACTTACTTATAATTTTTTAATGTAATATTATTTTGTCATATATATCATTCCGAACGGTAATTATATAGTGATAATTAATTATATTAAATATGTTAGATTATTTTTAGATAGTACTTGCTACATATTTTTTCCTTCCAAATAGTTAGGTTAACTTGCTTAAATTTTTTCTAAGCACTGAAAATTAATAATATAAATATCTATGTACACCATTGATAGGTCAATAGCGTAATTAAATCATTTGTTAGATATTTATCATTTTGGTATTCAGTAGCTTTATATTAGGTAAGAATAATCCATAATGCTTTATGAATGAGGTTCTAAAAATATGTAAAATTAATATTAATAACTATTATAAAATTAAATTTTTATAAATATTTCTTATTTTATTTATATTATTTTTTATTTTTGAATATTATTATATATTAGTTGTTATTATTTATGTATTATAAATATTTATTAAATTTAATTATATAATATTATATATATAAATATATAAGTGATATTTACGATAGTTTAAAATTTATAAGTTATTAAGTGCTATATTGATATTATTATAATATATATTACTTAACTCAAATCCTGTTATCTATACACTTTATAACATAATAAATATTTAATAATATATAAGTTAATATTTTGAATCCAAAATAATATTAAAATATTAATAATTAATTATCATATTAAGAATAATATATATTTATTTATTATAATATAATAGATGTATATTAGAATATTAATTATATAATATTAATTAATATATATATATATAATAATATATATATAAATATTAATATATCTCTCGTATATACCGATTCAAGTGTGGCCGAAAGTCCTATATAAAGGTTATACTTTGGGTAGGTATGATAATTAGTAGTATAATAAAATAGGTTACTTATATGATTGTTGGAATAACGCGTAACACTTCTAGATATAAATAATATGCGAGGTTTGATTACCATTTTGCTAACTTATTAGTATATATATAGTTATATATATATATTTATAATATATTAATATATATATAGTATATTAGTATATATATATATATAAAGAGAGAGAGGAGAGAGAGAGGTAATTCAAAATTCATCCTTCGAGTTCTTCGAAATTTCTCAGGTTCCAAAAGTAGTATCGCTCGCTGTGTTGGATTTCTCGTATTATTTTTTTCGTTCGTTATACGGCAAGGTAATAATGTCTGGCCTGGCATTATATATATATTACCATATTTGAAAATATGGTGAGAATCCTTGTGTGCAATTAGAAAAGTTTTTAAAACTCTTAAAGAAAAATAAGAAAATTCATATACAACATGAATTTAGTTTATTATATCTTAAAGATATTGCTAATGTAGTTGTTTTTTCTTTAAATTTATTTTATATAATATCATTATTCTTATTTTTTATTCATACTATTAATTATCAAAAATAAAATTGTTATTTATAATAATATTTTAGTTAACGTTAATAAATGTAGAATTTGAAATTTTTTGAACCATTTTAGTTAATTATATAATTATCGTCAATAGTTCAAGCACACACGCACCTTATTCACTCATAAAATAAGTTTGGCAGAAAACAAACAAATTTTAAGTTGCTAGAAATGGGCCGAACACCCGCTTTAGCTATCCCTAGGACTCGCCGTAAACGGTAGAACCTTTACACCCTACCCTATGAACCTACCCTCCTACCCTATGTATAAGAACGTAGTGCCCCGTGATAATAATATAGTAGTAAATATATTATTATATATATATATATATATATAGTATATATATATATATATATATCATATATATTATTAAATTATATATTATATATATATATATGATACCATATATAATTATTATATATAATATTATATATATATAGTATATATCTATATATATAATATTTATATTAATATATATATATATATATTATTATAATATATTATAATATTATAATATTATATATATATATATATATATATATATTTATTATAGAATAAATTATATATATTATATACTATAATATGATAATATTTATATATATATATATATATATATATATATATATATTATAATATATATATATATATATATATTATATATATTATATATTTATATATATATTTATATAATATTTGAATATTTATTTTTAATAGTATATTTTATATATATGTATAGTTTGGGTGATATTGTATCTTCGTATCGTTAGTCATAGTGTAATACTCATTGTTTGATTGGGTTGTTTTATTAAACAGGTTTTATATGCATGGAGTATTTATAGTACTTAGTATAGTATCTAGTGACACGTAAGAGATTAACAAGTTACGTATGCAAAATAGCAAGAGTTATAGAGGAATAAACAGAATTTATGATTAGCCTATTGATAGATTAGATTAATGGGTAATCTCAGAACTAACCATTAAGAAAGCATAAGGAATTAATAATGTGTATGAGAAGAGTAGGAGTTTAAAAACGAAGGATATAATATAAATGGCGTGATATAGTAGAACAGTTTAGAGATATAAATAGCTTGTGTGCTATTATCATACCTTATGTATCGAGAAGTCTTCGATATGTCAAGAGCCGTAAGCAATATGAATCCACTTGAAATATGTAGAAAGAAATTGACAAAATTCAGATTAGTAAAGAAAGAATAAACCATTTCGTAACGCTATAACCATATTAAGGAAACAAATAATAGAATATAGATTTAAGATTATATATACTTCAATTATATAATCTTGTCACCTCTGTTATAGGATTTATGAGAGAAGATTTTTATAAGTCGACTATAAAATAGGGTTATGTAGTAGGATGGCAGTTGAATAGGGTTCGAAGATAGTTTTTATCACAATATAAGATTGAATTCCGTCTTCATATATATCATAAAAATGTAGATTGGAGAGATTAATTGCTTTATCCTCATCTTTTAACTGTATGGAATTAATATATAATAAATAGTTGCCGTGATCAATAGTACCTACGCAATATACAGTAAATATTTCTAGGTCTATTTATGACTATATATATTGATAGTATATAAATGATCTACGAGCGGTGAGCTATAATATGATAGTATAAATATAAGAGACCGCGGTATACTAACTACTTAGAGTGAGTTAGTGATACTATGTACTAGGGGTTAAAGTATACCTAAAAGTAGTATTTGACGACAGTATGTTAGTGAGCCTCGCATCGTACCCTACTAGTCGTGATCATAGATATGATAGTAGGTAGTGAATAGTATGATTGCTGTAAGTAAGCTACCGTACTTATAGAGCTCTGATGGTATATTAGATGACTATTATTACGTAGTTATATTCAGCTTACGTAGTAAGTTAAGTATATTATAACCGCTAGTGAGGCCGTTCATTAATAGTATTATGGCAATAAATTTATAAATAAGTAATATGATAAATAGCCGTGTTTAGTGTTAGTACTCTGAAAGATTCTAACACGTATCCTCTATATAAGTCAATTTATTATAATCTATGTAATGTCTATTTGCATAAAATCAATGCAATATTGGCAACGTAAAATTTTAATGCAATTTTTTTGTAATAATTTTTATTATATAATGTAATTTTCTCTGAAATACTTTATTGAAGTATATAAAATTATAAAGTTGTATCTCAAATAGAATTTTAAAAAAATTAATTATAAAACAATAAATAATAGTGCAATCCCATTATTGACATCTATATTAGCGAGAAAATAATTAATAACTATAATCAATACTCAATATATATCGTAATATCAATTCTCATAATATAATTTTTAATATAAAAACTCATAATGAAAATAAATTACCTTAATAATCATGGCCTGCAAAGAGCAGCATGAAATAATTTTCGAGCTGGTTGCAGAAATTTAACTAAATTAGAAATACTATCACAATATAAATAAAAACATAAAATAATAAAATATAAGTTAGAAATGTATTATTATTAGTACTATAATATTATACGGTATATATTTGAGTATGTGAAGTCTTTAATTTAAGCTATAAAAATTTATTTAACACACTTATAAATTTATTCTTAAAAATAAAAATAATATTTTTATTATTATATTAATTTGAGTCCTTAAATGTTAAGATTTTATTAATGGCGAGTTATATTTTATTATTATAAATATTTATGAATTTAAACGCCTAATTTAATCTCATTTTCGCCACACACTGATTTAAGTATAAAATTCATTTAGATAAAAACCAAATTGACGACAATTTGTGATAATTTTAATAAAAAAAGAAGAAGCTATATAACAAAATTAAGAAAGCATGCCATCTTCTACACACACACACACTAAAATTTTATTTTATTTTCACTCTGGAGGAGAAGGTTCTGGAGGAACTAAATAAAGAACCAACACACATTCCGGATCGTCCCCAACCAATTCTATTGAACAATCACTGAGACCCTATTGTTAACTACGCACTAGTTTCACTTGTGATAATTTTATAAAAAAGGAAGAAGCTATATAACTTATCACAGATTGGGACAATTTGGGATAATATACTGCCAGCGCGATAGGTTGTAATCATATATTCTGCTTGTATCTTAATTATTATATTAAGCTTATTTCATTCTATCTATCTATTTACAATACCCACTCATTCGTACTGGCATGACTTCAGCTCCTCATGTCTAATAGTTTTTTACTCTCACGGTTCACTACATATTATTATTTGATATGAATCGGTAGGGATACTTAGAGAGGTAGGGTAATATTTGTCAGTTGTGACTTTCATTATCCTCTCTAAACATATAAAATTGGTGAGGTGTGATCTGAGAGAGCCTAGAGTACAGTTATAACACCGTGGGCACTAGTGCATTGAGAGTCATGATCAGAGATTATCTAAGATAGATAGCGACAGTAAATCGTAGGATGAACTATATATGGGAGCAAGTCTGAGGCGCTCAGCGATATATATTCTGATATGGGTAACATATTGTAAACGATATATATAAATTTTACCTTTTTTTTTGTTTTCTACTCTCTCTTTAATATCCAATTGCTATCTTCATACTTTCTCTTCTAACTAAGCCCTTATATGACTGAGGGAAGTCGCGGATTACCTGGTCTTCATAGAAGAGTAATGATGAGAGTTGCCAGCTTTAGGATCACTTCACGTACGTATCGACCTAATATGAGTTTGCGTATTGTAGAATAATATATTCTTTTTGTTGTGTGTTAACTTATAAGAGAGTGATTAGTATCCTCAACTCTTAAAGGATAGTCGCTGAGTGTAAACCAGACGCACTAAGTCCGTATCTTCCATATGACAAGGGACGAGCTTGGGCCATTATCGACACTATGTCTCGGGGATCGGATATAAATATCATGTTGTATGCACTATTTCCTTTCTATTTTCGGCGTCCCCTTCCAGGGAGGAGGTCTCGCTGGCCGTGATGAGCTAATTTCGGTGTGCCTAAATCGACTCTAGCGTACGGTTTTGGTTACATTATTACGTAATCTGTGAGCTAGTGTGTGCCTCAGCCGGGCTTCACCTGACGGGTAGTGGAAAGACGTCTTCCCTTCTTGTCCTGCGTCCAGGCTGTCCCACGGTCGACCGATAGAAGAGATCGTTCGTACTGCTCTGTGTATTTCACTATATGTAATAAATTTTGCTATACACCTAGTATGTGAGTTTTGTCGACGACGATTCAAAAACACAATATATGAGGAGAAAAGTATTCCGCTAATTTATTGCATTTGTCCATCTCAAATTTCAGTACATCTCAGTGGATTTCCTAGTAGGTATGTTAGTACTTCACACAAGATTTGGAATCATCATAGTTCATACACTAGCAGAGTGGCGTGTATAGTAGTAAGTGTAGCGAGCAGAGTGCTCCAGCTGACACAAGGTATACAGCTCATCGCACTCACTATATATATCTAATATTGCGTGCATATATATGGTACCCATTTGTGAGTGTGTGAGAAACAGTTCTTGAGTGAGCTACTGTGCTATATACAGAGACAGTCTGAGTTATACGGTGACGAGTGTACGTTAGTGAGACTAAATGTAGGTTATAGTTTCTTTCTTGAGTGAGAAGTCACTTAGCCGTGCTACGGACTCAAATAGATATTAAGAGAGTTAAAATTCAAGAACCATTGGTAATCATCCTCGTGATTTACCTGAGCTATATTATATATATTATTATATATATATATATATATATTTATTATATACTGAGATACGTTATCCTGTTGCTGAATACGACCTGATAATATATATATATATATATATATATATATAAACCGTAATACACTACAATATATAAACTGAAATAATGAGTATAGCCAATTCTACCCTTCGGCCTATATCTACTATAAATATATAGTTCCTCTAATACTCAAAACTCAACTATACTATTATAGAGAGATGATAAACGTAATACATCACTTAGTAGAGCCTCAATTCACTACTATCTTACTCATCCTTATATATATCATTACTATTCTATAAACCGTATATATTATATATCACTCATCTATACTAATAGGTGTTACTCAAGCTATATATATATGTATATATATATATACTATTATCTATAATTATAATATATATATATATTTATATATATATTATGTAGTATATATATATATATTATTTATATGATATGATTATATATGTATGTATTATACTCTTCTATAATATGTTAATATTACTAGTATATTAGTTATTAGTATATATTATAACTAAGTTATATATAATATTAATATTATTGTATAATATTGATATTCGGGTTGCATTAGAAAATTCCCCTTTGAGATATATAATATCTATGTTATAAAATAGTATAAGGTATAGGTGCTTAATGTGAGATGGGTATTATGTCAATAGAGTTTGGTCGTGATGAGTTATGTGATAGAGCTGAGCGGGAAAGTATAGGTAGTGCGGAGTGATGGCGTACTTCATATAGACGGATGGCATTCCTCCCTAGTAGTTTATGAGTGAGAAGGTATAGTAAGTGTGCTTCCCGAGTACTATGTTAGTATATATATATATGAGAGAGACCCAGCCTTATACTATATACTCGAGTTATATCTCAACTATAAATTCTCCTATTGACCCTTCAAATTACTATATATGCACTTTCCCCGTATATATATACTATTAAGTTGAGCTGGAAAGCTAGAGAGCTGCATAATTATCCAACCTAATATTTCTACCGAAAAAAGGTGAAGCACTCTATCTGAGTTATATAACCTTTATACTGATATACTATATTAATCATCTTATCATATATTATATGATATATAATAGTAATATATATAATATATAGGATATATTATATATGTAGATACATACTCACTCTAGTATATTATTATATATAGAGCTCTAACACTTGTATTTACTAATCTATAAGTAATATGAATCTTTTGAAAAATTCACCCTATTTACTATACTTATACACTAATACTTATCACTATCTATTCTTAGTACCCATTATTTATATATATATATATTAGTATATATATATATATTACTCACTTGGAATCTCATTATCACCCCTATTAAGTCACTTTTATATCTCCTGATATGCGACCAATGTTCAAACTCTCGTTTCTGCGTGTTATCTCGTATTTATACAGGGCGCTCGAGTCTACTGGCCGATATAACTTTCCTAATTTACAAGATTTATGGTTTCCCGCCCTTAGGAACTACGGGGAGACTTGCGTGGTGGCGCTTTGTACATATGTTTGGGGGATAAGGCCTCCAAGATTCCCTCCTTTGGGTTTCCTCCTCTCTCTTTGCTTACTTATATCCTAGCATTCTTTCAATTCGCTCATATCGGCTATTGTTGATATGGGGGAATTCCTTCTTCTTTTTCTGTTCATAGTGCGGTGTTTCCTCAGGGGTTCTTGCTCTATGTCTCCCTACTATTCATTCCTGGCATGCTGTTGTCATTATGGATCTTCTCAGACAATATAAAAACAATCTACTTTATTGTACATGTATAATCTAATTGGGACATTCGACTGTCTCAAGTAGTGATGTCTGAAAAACTACTATCTATTAGTTCAAATTATCAAATCGCTCATGATTACCTCTCCTTTGTGCATTAAGTACTCTCTAAAAAATATACTAAATCCTGGTGTAAAGATTTCTCTAAGAAGTTATATAGTTGAGTGTAATCACATATCGAAAACGGCGACCACCAATCACCGCTTGTTATTTTGATGATGTAAGAGATCGTCCCTGGTCGGCCCTCACGAATCAAGCGCATTCATGACGTCATATATGTGACGTTCCTTTGTCAGAGACGAGGTTTTGAAGCCCTGAATATTCCGGAGGGGAAGGTACTGGACCCTCATCCTCAATGTGCGCTTTGGTTATAGTCAAGCGAAAAGTAAGTAAATAAATAAAAGTATAGGCCATAGCATATGTAAAGAAACTTTATGAGGAGTCTTTTCAGTAATCGGAGCATAAGGCGGTGCCAAATTTGAAAATAAGCATATAACACTGGTTTGAATGAAAATCGGCCCTGACACCATTTCTGCTGATTCTTATGTAAAATGACCTCCTGAATCCGAATATGACCCCCGTTTTTTTTTCATCACCCACCGTTTTCGGGGCAGTTGCCCCACCTCTTTTTAAAACTTTTTGATAATTTGGAGAGATGAAAAGGATTTTTAGCCTTTACATTTCTTCTGAGGGGCTAGAGAGGTGAGATGTTCTAAAATATGAACATTTATAGCAAGGAGGTAAATTTTGGGAGGGGTTTGCCCCCTTAAATTGAATAAAAAATCATTAAAAATGACTGATTTTTCCGTTTTTGTCGCAATTTTTTCACTAATTTTCTTTATATTCCAGCTTCTAGCACCCTTATCTGCCCCCAAACAGCACCAAATAATAAAAATATATAGCAATAGTGTAAAGCAACAATAATAAAAATATATGGTAACAATAATAAAAATATATGGCAACAGTTCCTAAGATTCACTGTACCACGCTGGAGTTCTCAATACTTCGCGAGCATAGGTTTCCACAGGAATTTTTTCTTGATCTGACACAATTCCTACTGATTCTTATGTAAAATGACCTTATGAATCCGAAAATGAATCCCGCTTTTCCCCATCACCCACCGTTTTTGTGTGAGGCCCTCCTTTATTTTTATCACTATCAATATATCACTATTTTTAATTTAATATATCCCCATGTATGAATATATTGCATAACTAATAATGTTAGTTAAAATTCTTAAGTAAAATTAATGGTCTGAATGTAACGGAAAGTTATAAAGTCTAAAATTTAGTTTACAAATAATATATTTTCATAAATAAATTGTAAAATTTATCATCGTCACCTTAAGTACTTTATATGACAGAGAAGCCATAAACAAATGATTGTCACTACCGTGGCTGAGTTGATAGAGCGACAGAGTCACATGGCAAGGATCCGTGTTCGATCCCTAGTCCGGTTTCTAGGTATAAATTACCTAGAGAAGTTCCCCTCCTAGAATAGGGCTATGCCCATGATGTTTAAACTTTATTGAAGAAAAAAGTTATAACAAAAATGTCATTCATTGCTTTTCAAAAATCTCTATAAAATTTGAATAGGGGATATTGTTTTAATATTTTCATTAGTTTGTTAAATTAAAACAACTTTTCTGCGAGTTTAAAGATGAATAAATAAAAGTATAGAAGTAACTTTGACATAAAAAATTTATGGATAAAAAGTTAATAAATTTATTATTATTATTATTATTATTATTATTATATTATTATTATTATTATTATTATTTTTTATTATTATTATTATTATTTATTATTACTATTATTATTATTCTTATTTCACACAATATTATTAATTTTACATTATTATTTTTATTATTATTTGATTACATTTAGGAAGAAAAAAATTATATTATTATTATTATTATTATTATTATTATTATTATTATTATTATTATTATTATTATTATTATTATTATTATTATTATTATTATTATTATTACTATTAATACTCATTACACATATTACACACACATTATTACTATTATTATTATTAATATTATTATTATTATTATTATTACATTATTATTACATTATTATTTACATTATTATTTACATTATTATATTATTTTTCATTATTTATTTGACTAGTAGTGAAGTAGTGAAAGAAAGAAGCAATAGTAGGCAGTAGGGCATAGCAGAGTAGGCGCCCTGACGACCATTTTGATCCATTTTTGACGGACGACTGGCACTTTGATGACGGATAGCTTTATAATGACAGCGACGGATGGATGATATTTCCCGATTTTGAATTATTGACTGACGTGACGATGATGGATCGACGCGGACGATGCGATGACGCCGATGCTGATTCGGATGCCGATGAATCCGATGCGCATGACGATTTATCTCGACGATTCTCTCGCGCCTGATTAATATCGACGAAAAGCGACGATCTCGATGGATTTATTGATCTCGACGTGGACCTTATTGATTCTCGAGTGATCCGGAATCCCCGATATCGACGATTTCCAATTTTGATCCTGACGGAGGAAATTTGTCCTGAAGATGAACCTGACACGAATAACCTGATAATTGAGAAGATCTTGATCCTCATCCTTTAAAACTGTTCAAAAATTGAACTCATTACACACATATCTATGGATAACTGAAAAATATTTCACACACACATATTACATATATACATACATATACATATATATATATTTGAGCACATATACATACATAAGCATATATATATATGAGCATATATATATATATATATATATATATAGAGAGAGAGAGAGAGAGAGAGAGAAAGAGATTCAAGATTCTATCACATTTGCAAATACGTATTGCCTGATAGGAAGTGAGCGAAAATTTTCGCATCCGTGACCCTATTGCCCTTTTTTCGTTTCGTACAGCAGCATGATGCCTGGCCTGGCCTTAATATAATAATATATAAAATGCGAAGATCTTATATATCGCCTATAGTTTAATTTATTCCTAAGAAATAGAATAATAGGAAGGAAAAATTTCCAATGAATTTAATTATATTATTATAATTGTTATTACTTAAGTAAGCTCATTTTCTAAATTTATTTTAATAAACTGCTCTTTTTCACTTTGAAATAAAATTGTAATAATTTAGTAAATTTTACCATTTAATTTATTTTATTTAAAACCTAAAAAATATTGGTAGGAGCTACCTACCCTGCCCAATTAATGCATATCAAGTCCCTGATATATATATATATATATATATATATATATATATATATATATATGAAAGAGCTGACTCTCAAAAAGATATATATATTTTTATATAAATATATATATAAATATATATTAATAGAAAGAGTGAGAGAGTAAAAATGAGTGGGGGAGAGTAGGCAGGATAGGAAAAAAAGAGAGAGAAAAAGAGAAAGAGAAAGAGAGATATATATATATATATATATATATATATATATATATATATATATATATCCAGTAGCTCTATTGTTTCTCCCCTGAACTTAAGTTGATCAACTTTATTTTATCAGAAATTATCTTTATCTTAACATGCTGAAGCTTTTGCTTTTATACATTGCGTCACGAATGATAAAAATTCAACTCTTCAGAAAATCTAAAAACTTTAATTGGGAGAAAATGTAACAATCTTTCTGGATCCTCTACCTCACAATCTTTATGACATTTTGCAATTTTAAAATGTCATTTCTAACTTTAACTTCTTCAACTCACTTCTCATTTATCTCTAATTGTAATACTGCTGCCTCAACTTCTGCTAAAGCAGATTTGTTTTTGTTTTTGTTTTGTTTTTAATTTTTTCCCTCTAATTTCACTCTAGTAGATTCAAGAGTGATTCCAGAGCTATTCCTTCTCCTCGTTTGACCTCTCTTTTATTCATTCAAATATTATTTCTACACTCTCTGAGCTTAACACTAAGTGCAGAAGCTAGCCCAATATTGGAGCTTAAAACTAGTGATTTTAAACTGGCACTCTGTTCTGGTAAACTGTTTCCTCAATGCTTCTCACGTTCAACCTTTCCTTCCTGCTGGAGGAATGCATTTATCCATTCTCTGTTGATGAAGGGGACCCTATTTAACATTTCAACCATTGTCCCATCACTTTAACCTCTGTTCTTGCTAAGTTTTCAAATCTTTTCTTAACAGGAAGATTATAATGAGTATTAAATCTTCTAATCTTATCTGTTATTGCTAGTATCTGTTATAGCGCTCGACTGGTATTCTTTCCTTTCTATCTGAATCTTGGTCATCTTCTTTTCCACATTTCAGTGGATCATTTGCTGTGGCTCTAGACATATCGAAGACTTTCGATAAAGTGTAGCACAAAGTTTTAATTTGTAAACTTTTCTCTTTCGGAATTTATCCTTCACTTTGTAACCTTCTCTTCAATTTCATTCCAGTCTTTCTATAGTTTAGTTCTGGATAGCCACCATTAATCCTTTAAATCTATCAATAGTGTTGCTATTCAGAATTCTGTTTTATCCTCTAACTCTTTTTCTATTTTGCATCGATGATGTATCTGTTACTGTGTCTAATATCTACTCTTAGGCTGAGAACTCCATTCATCATTACACCTTTCAAGTTGAAAGACGAACCATTCAACAACAAATAAGTGATGCTTGGATGGTAGCCTTGAAGCAACAGAACTTAAAACATTTTTGTTCCTATAGTTGTGTTAAAGAAAACATGGTTGTTTTCAATGCCTCAATAACTCAGTTTCTTCATCTATCTACTTGACATAGTCTTCCACATAACAATAATATCTTCTTTGAGAACACAACTCTAACCTGTTCTTAATATTCATGATGTTTTTTTCTCCTTATAAGGATCCTATTATGGTCTTTCCAATAAGGTTATATGAAGTTGGAAGTCATGAGGCATCTTTGGAGGTTCTTTTCACCAACCCAGTTGCTAGCTATGCACAGGAGCATTTTTCGGCACTGCTTGGAACATCAAACATATTTCTTGGGTGGTTCAACACATATTG
This sequence comes from Trachelipus rathkii, assembly GCA_015478945.1. NCBI lineage: Eukaryota > Metazoa > Arthropoda > Malacostraca > Isopoda > Trachelipodidae > Trachelipus > Trachelipus rathkii. The sequence continues at coordinate 14,773 of JABUQX010018629.1, forward strand.
GTCTCCTTGATAAAGTGTTGTCTAGGGTTTGTAGACCTTCTAACTTTCCTACGCTCACAAATTCTCTTCAACCTTTCTAGCCGTCAAACTGTTGAACTACTTCCCTTATACTAGTAATTTTACAATTTAAATTGTTCTTCTGAATTTATCAGTCTTGTTTCTCCTTCTTTGAGGAGAGCAACTGCAAATAGTATTTCAGAGAGTCTCATCCCCTCACAATCAAACTCT
>JABUQX010018629.1:25000-28623 GCA_015478945.1 Trachelipus rathkii
ATATATAGATTATATATAGCGATTAATATAAATATAATATATAATAATGGTACAATATATATATATATATCTAGTAAACTAATTGAGATGTCATTATATATATATATAAGTATAGTTTGTTCGATTATATATATATATAGTCTATTTATAATATCTAGTATATACTTAGGTATACTAATATATATATAATAAAATTGTCTTTAATTTTATTTTAGCAATTATAGGGGTTTATATTTTTTTATAGATTTATATATAGATTTGTATATATATATATATATATATATATATATATATACTAGTATTATATCAGAATATATATTTAATGGTATTTTGAGTGGCAAATTCGACCATATAAAACTGTTCTTCCACATAGTTCTTGGGATATTTCTAGTGATTTAACTTAACATTTCTACATATTATGTTTAGATATGTTTAATATATTCTGTCTTTTAATTTATTTATCTGACATTGATTTGGTATTCTTTTAAATCTTTCCAACGGCTATGTGTGTCGTATAAATTTTCAAATATCTTAATTCAAATTATTTTATATTAATTTTTAGTTAATTTCATTTTATTTTTTCATTGTAATTTCATTTTCATTGTAATTTAATATTTTACTCATTTCCTTTCTTTCTTGTAAATATTTACTCTATTCAATATTTTTTATCTTTACTTCAAAATTTTTCTTCTCCTTCATTTCATTCATGCAATTTTTAAATCAATTTAATTGCCTGTTATTAATTTCCTTTTTTTTCTTTCCATTATCTAATCGTTGTTGACGTTCTGCAGTTTCTCTTTCTTTCTCTTTTCTTAGTTCGCAATACGCCTTTTCTCTTTCCATAAAATTTTATATTTCTTATGTTTTTTGTAAGTATTTACTCTATTCAATATTTTTTATTTTTACTTCAACATTTCTCTTCTTCTTCTTCATTTCATTCATACAATTTTTAAATCAGAATAATTACCTGTTATTCATTTCCTTTTTTTCTTTCCATTCATCGAAGTTTCCTTTATTTCTTTCTTTCTTCTTTTCTTAGTTATTGAATATATATTTCTCTTTTCCATAAATTTTATATAACTGTTCTGTCAATAAAAGTTTTCTAGTTACCTCTGTTGTTATTTAATAAACTTTATTTTTAACCTATATTTATCATTATTTTATATAAAATTATTCTTTTCATTCTACTCTTTCTTTTAACTTACTTTATTTTATTCCTTTTTTCATTTCATTTTCCTCAATTTCAATTTTTTTATTAACGAATTTCTTCATCCATTTATTTTTTTTTCATATTTGCTCCTAACTTTCATTGACAGGATATAAACTATAGCTGAACTTAAAGAGTTTTCAAAAAGTTAATAAAAGTTCCTTCCAAATATTTCCAATTTTACTCTTAATGTTCTAAATTTCCATCTTTTCTTTTAAAAATCAATAATAACTCTTGATGTTTAAATGGAAAATTCATTGGAGAAACATTAATAGCAATTGGAAACGAATTATTAATGCCTTATTATATTTTAATAATGTTCTAATGATTTAATTATGTTTACTTTCAACAAAAGAATTTTATTATAAAGTTTAGGGACACTTAAATTGTTTAGTTTATTTTATTTATTTTTATTTTTATTTTCTTTTTTATTTTTATTATTTTTATTTTTTGTATTTTTCTTTTTTATTTTTTATTTTATTTTTTATTTTTACTTTTATTTTTTTTTTTATTTTTTTATTTTTTTTTTTTTATTTTTTTATTTTTATTTTTATTTTTATTTTATTTTTATATTTTTATTTATTTTTATTTTTATTTTTATTTTTATTTTTATTTTTATTTTTATTTTTATTTTTTTTTATTTTTATTTTATTTTTTATTTTTTTATTTTTATTTTTATTTTTATTTTTATTTTTAATTTTTATTTTTATTTTTATTTTTTTATTTTTATTTTTACATTTTTTCTATTTTATTTAATTTTTACTTTTAACTTATTTTTAGTTTTTGCTATTTGTTATACCTTTTTTCTAATATTTACTAATCTACAGTTATTTATGTTCCTATTGTTATATTTATTTTCTGAAAATGCTTATCGTTTATTTCACTTAGAGTTTTACTCTCGCTGTTAGATTCTTTTTACCAAAAGATTGTAAACAAACTATTTGAAATCCGATAGTGATTGTAAAATTTTAACGTAAAATTTAACGGAATGTAAAATATAAATTATCTTTATTGAAATTAATGGATGAATGCTGTGAATTTTTGCAATATTTTAATAGATGAATATCCAACTTAAATAACTAAAAACTAATAATACATACGCATGATAATAATAATCTACATCCCACATAATACTAATAATCAATCAGGAGAGGGAAATAGAGTAATAAATATATTATGAATGTTAATAATAATAATAATAATAACTAATAAAAATAAATAAAAATAAAAATAAAAATAATCGAATAATGAATAATAATAATAATAATATAATACATAATTAATAATATAAGTAATATAATAATATAATGAATAATAAATATCAATAATAATAATAATACGATTAATAATAATAATAATAATAATAATAATAGATAATAATAATAATCATAATATTAATAATAATAATTAATAATATAATAATAATAATAATAAATAATAGATAATATAATAATAATAATCATAAATAATAATATAATTATAATAATAATAATAATATAATAAATATAATACATAATATAAAATAAATAATAATAATAACTAATAATAATAATGTACATAAAATAATAATAATAATAATAAATAATAATACTAATAAAATAATAAAATGATAATAATTAGAAATGATGATGAATAAATAATAATAATAATAATATCATAATAATATAAATAATAATAAAAAAGTAATAACATATTATATATAAATAATAATAATACGATAGAATAGATAATAAACTAAATGAGAATCAAGAAAGAATGAATAATGATAATAAATCAATAATAATGAATATAATATACTAATATAATATCAATAATAATAATAATAATAAGTAATAATGAATAATAATAATAAATGAATGATATGCGATAATGATAATGATTAATGATAAAGATAATGACATAATAATATGAATAGATAATCGATAATGATACATGCATACATGATAATGATCTCGATATGATAATGATAGATGATAAGAATGAGATGTAGATCGATCGCAATGGTATGATAATAAAAGTAAATATAATTGAAATATATATATATATATATATATCATTTATATATATATATATATATATATATAGTATATATTATATATATAAGATCTATTAATATATAATTATATATAATAAATTTATTATATATATTTATTATTATATTGATATATATTATAATATATATATATATTATATATATATATGAATGTATATATTATATATAATATATATATACTATATCCCCTGCTCCTAAAAATTATATAATGAAGATAATCATATATATATATATTAGTACATACCTTTTTGCCGACCGAACGCTCGAAACAATTGAGGCGGGAATAAGTAGCTAAAGCTGAAAAAATGACAGAGGTTTACGTAATTATACATTTTTAAACAAGGAACGACACGTGGTGTTGGG
>JABUQX010018630.1:0-12500 GCA_015478945.1 Trachelipus rathkii
AATAAAATAAGAATAATCCCAATGATTTATTTTTAAATATTTATTTATTTAATTATAATTTATTATTTCAACTTTGCAGAATCAGATAAAGAATAAAATGTCTCGCTGAAAACTAGCAACATATCTTAATATTTATCTCAAAATAGCAGAAAAAATGATGAATTTATAATTATAATTATATTAGTAATACTAATATGGTTTTTGAAATTGACATTTATTAATGTATATATATTTAACATATACAATATTGTAGTTATATATATATTACCAAGATAATATGTTATTACATTACTGTGAAAACCTGTTTATTAAATAAAATAATATTTTAAACTTTCTAAAATTTACAACCTTTTTCATTTGTAAAGTTTTTTTACACATTACAAAATTTAGACAGGCACCATAAAAGTCCACGCATTTCTTCCTAATTTCAAACATTAATATCATTATTTGTTAAATTAAAAATGAGTTTTTATAACGGTATTTTTCTAAGCATTTGAAAAAAAACATAATGTGTGTTCATTAAGAAATCTATTTCAAATCTTAATTAGAAAGGGAATTTATTAATTAGTTTTAGGTGTCTGAAATAACATTAATATATTTTTATTTAATGAAATCGACTTCAATATTTGCTCGAGTGTCTATATTTACCTTATGTATGAAATTTTCGAAGTAGTTTTTATTTCTGTAGTAAGTATTCGTCTTGTTTTTAGTTTCATCCTCATGCAAGGAACGTACTGATTAAGCAATTAACACCTTTTCTTCTTGAGCAATAATTATAATTAATTCGAGCCATATTTTCAGCGTCAACCACTTTAGATAACGATCTTAAATTAGTATTCTGCAACATTAATATTATTTAAATCCCACGGAATCTCAATCAATCCAAACAAATTATATGGTTAAAAAGTATCTTAAATAATTCGATATATTATTATATTATATACAATCATAAAATTAATTTCAAGTTATTTTAGGAAAGCAGTATAATTATCGTATTTACATTGAATAATGCATATATCATAAAAAATATAGCATGAAAAAGTAGGATATCTAAATTTGTTTATTTTTAAGTGTCATTAAATTATGGACGTTATATTTGAGTATATGAAATTCGATAATATTATTTTATTATAATATATATATACCTATAATAAACTGGCATTAGTTTGCGAATCTTGTATTAATAAAAACTAAATTTAACCTTCTAATATTAGATCGCTTTTATCTTAATATTTTATCACATAAACAAATTTTTATTTGCATTCTTTATTTCCATTCACTATCAATAAGCCAAATTAAAAAAGGTAGAATAACATATTTATGAAAATAATTATGTAAATAATATATATATAATATATTATCTAAAAATTTAGAGATATATATATATCGGTATTTTCTAGAAAAAAAAAATAATTGAATGTTATTTCCAATTAGAAAAAATAATTAAAATTTAATAAGCATATATAAAAATAAATATCACATAAATCTATATAATATAAAATAAAGTAAATTATTATTAAATAGTTTTAAGTGTTCTAAATAATGACTAGTTTTTTATTAAATGAATATATAATTTTATTATTATATTATATATTATTATGTTTTTAATATATCCATATATAATATATATATATCATTAACATAAAACTGTTTAATAATAATAATTTAAAACTTCTTACATTAACCTTTTTAAATTAAATTTTTGCACATAAACGAGTAAAATTGTAAAACGATATCAAAAGAGTATTCGATATTGATATTATCTTTTTAAACACTATTTGTCATAATTAATTGGGGTAAACGTCGTCTACGAATAGTAGTTTAATGTCTTTAGAGCGAGGGTAGAGCTGCACGCATTTGATAAAAACTAATCTGGCCTTCACTTAGAAAATAGCACATAATTCTAAAAAAGACGTAGAATATCGCTTGTATTGATATATCTATTACTATGACGCAACCGAGAATGTATACTATTAACTCTTTACAGTTTTTAATGAAAAAATATTACAATATTTTTCTTTTATATATCCACTAATATTCATTAGTGTTGAAAACCTGTTTTAGTAAATAAAACCGTATATATACTATATATATTATCTTAATATTATAATCTATATATATATATATTACGTATAAGTATATTATTATATATATATATATATCTATAATATATATACGATATATTTATATAATATATATATATTATATTAATTATATTTATATATATATATATATATTCTATATATATTTATTATATATTATACGAATTGGTATTACTTATTATATATATATAATATAATTATATATATATACTATATATATTATATAATATATATATAATATTTATAGTATATTAGTATATATATTATAGTAATATGATAAATATCCAGAAGATTTTATATAAGAAATTAATAATTATTTCCAGGAATCACTTTGTCTTATTATATATATATATATAGTGACCAGTGAAAGTATATACTAATACTTATTACAATAAAATTGCAGCATTTTTAAATCTTATTGGAATATATAAATAATATATATATATATATAAGATAATAAAATATATAATTATAATAACGTATATTATATTAATATATATAATATATATCTATATATATATTATATATATATATATTATATATATATAATATATATATATTTATATATATATATATATATATTTATAGACTCAAAAAATTTTTTATTATGTTTAATCTGAAAGTTTTAATAATTATATAATAATATAAAAAACTAGTGATGATATTGGCGTCTAAATTAGATATCGCTAGCGTAATTATATCAGAAGTTACGTTAAAACACGTTGGATAAGAGTGAAAGAGATCATATAATAATCCGAGGTTCCTTGGGTGTGATTTCTGTGAAGGTGAATGAGATGTCGATTTAAATTTGATAGCCTAACATATTTATTTTGTTAAAAAAAAAGTGTTACATCATCAGAATTATTAATGATTGTATATCCAAGGGAGAACTAGCGTAGTTTCGATTGGTAGTGATGGTAAGATAATAAAACTAAATAGGACTCGACTCTAGCTATCCCGAATTTCCATGGTCAACCGAGATTCAGAGTAGCTTTGTATCACAACAGGCAGGTCAATCCAAAAACTGACAACATGAAACAATGTCTACTCACGAACTTGTCTACACAGAGCAAGGCGTCCTTTCTCAAGTAAAAAATAACTAGAATCCTTACTTACTACCTATATAGAGACTCCGAGACTCACTAAGCTCGACTACTACGACTTCACCGACTTCACTCGAGCCCCCGATCCAATGAAAAATGGAACGTGAATTTTTACAAATATTAGTTTAACTTGATTCCATTTCCGTACTAATATAATAAGTATAAATTATGCATTTATAGAGAAAAAGTAAAATCTTAGACAATACCTCTTCTTTATTTCGAATAATTTAATAATATATAAATATCTATATTACTTTATATCACAAAATATGGTAATTCACTTTATATGTAGAGTAATTATAGTGATACGTAGGGAGATGAGGAAACGAGAACGCAATAGAGTTGTAAAAGAATCAAATACGAAATGCTAGAGAGATTCTCATTATGTACTCTTAAAAAATATAGTATTAATAGCGCTATATAAATTGTATCTGATGTTCCATTCTTCTGTTATAATATCTTAGTTGATAAGCAGGGAATATTCATAATAAGAGAATTTTTCTTTCTACGTACCCAATACATGCGTGATAGACAATAGTGAAGAAAACAGGTCGAATTCTTGTCATTTTAACTTCGTTTGTTTGCAGATAACAATTATATATCATTTAAATATTTTTTTACATTATTAAATTTACTTATATTAATAATGGAAGGGGATTAAAATAACATCATGATTTAAAATATGTATCTTATTCATTGATTACTTATCTTATTGCTATCACTATAACTATTAAATATATATAATAATAATAATAATAGATCATAATATAAAAATTATTTATTTGATTATTATTATTTATTATTATTTATTTTTATTTTTATTAGATTATATTATTAATTAGTATTTATTATTAGTTATTATTATATTATTATTATTATTATTTTTATTTATATTATTATTATTATTATTATTATTTATTATTTTAAATTGATGCCATGATCCTGTCGGGGTGACTATATATATATATCTCAAAGACGACAAATCTGCTACCGTTATATCGTTATGATTGAAATTAACGTCCGTATCTACCGCTGTCCACTCCTCGTGGGTACGCTTCTATATCGTCTATCATCAAATGCACTGTTCAGTGATTAGTATATATAGGCGAGATACTAGATATATAGCGACGATTAATATGTAGGTGAAATCCAATCATGGAGAATTCTCCATATGCTTAGAACTACTAAACAGGTACGAAAAGGATACCTTGTGGAATGCCTGTCAATTTTTATGTCGGGAAATGTAATTATATTTATATACTATATATCTAATATATATTAATTATATATATATATTTTGATATATAATAAAATATATTATTATATATATCTTATATATAATATCTCAAAAACTAATAGTACAGCGAAAAGAAATACTTTTTTGAAATCTTTTGTATTTTGATTAGGAAAATGTAAAAAAATAATAATAATAAAAAAAATATGCTAATAATTTATAGTAATATGATTAGAGAGCTATTTAGAGACTTTATGGTTACTCGTTAAGAATATGTATGAAAAAAAGATTCTTTTTTGTTAACTAAAAGAAGTACCCATAGGGTTACCGACGATGGCATGAGTTCGGTTTCTCGCGTCGGGGATCTAGGTAGGACTAAATTCCCCTGGGGAGGCATCTCGACCCCCGCTCTTTTGGTTTTGGTGTCGCGGGGTCTCGCTCCTAGGGTATGCAGGAAACATCTTCGTCGCCGCTAGCATTCTATAGTTTTATACGTTCTCGAGTCGTCGAGGTCCATACTTATTATGCTACTTGACCCTATGTAATAACTCTTTACAAATTAATATATATATAATAATAATAGCTGTATTATAAATATATTCATATTATTATACTTCAAATATATATATTAAAGTAAAAAATTAATATTGTACATCTAACTAATGACCTTTTAGTTTGTTACATGTGTTATTCTTGTTTTCTTGTTTAGTTTTATTACTGGTAGTAGAATTTTTATTTATATATTCTTTACACTTATAGTGTATTAGCGTTGTGTTTTTGCTAATGATATAATTTTTTATTTTACATATTGCCTTTATCATCCTTCTCATGTCCCTATTCTAAATGATTTATTTTTATCATAAATTTATCTTATAACTTTTTTAACACATTAGTTATGTTACGTTCGATTGTTAGTGTTGTTCTGTTGTTGTTGTTGTTGAGGTGGTATTGTTGTTGTATGTGTTGTATGGTGTTGAATGTTGGTGCGGGTGTCGCTCACAAACTTGAGTTCGTTCTAATGTGTAGTGTTAATTGTTCAGTGTTTTTTCGTTGTGTTATTGTTGTTGTTTGTTTTGTTGTTTTAACATTTGTGTTCGGTTAGTTTGCTTAATCAGAGTTTCTATTATGTTAGTTCTGCTTTTTCGTGTTAAGCTCGGTTTAGTTTGGATGTTTGATTTGTGTCTTTTGGGTGTTTCGTAGTATATGATTTTTCCAATAGTGTGCCTAGTTGTTAGTTGTAGTTCCTTTTTCCCTGGTTGGTTGTTTTGTTGTTAGCATATAGTGTATTAGAATAGAATATTCTTATGTGTGATTTAATTAAATTCTTGTGATCTTTATTCTCTGAGACTTTCCAATTCTTAATATATTTTTCATTTCTTCATATTCATTATTAATTTCTTAATATCTAATCTAGAGAATAAAGTTGCACAAAGAAAGTAAGATTGCATATTTTGTTATTAGTATCACTAGACCGGTTTCGTTCGTAAATCCTCAGAAATCTTCAGATATTCGAATTCTAACTAATATAGGCATGGAATATTAATTTTGAACTAACTAATTAAAAACAAATTTAAAATTAGCAAATAGATTTACTAAGATAGAGCATTCCATATTATATATTTTGACTTATAAGGGACAATACGTATTGACTTTAATGTTAATGTCTGGATTAGATGTTTTATGTATAAAATATATATAGTACGCAGCTATTTATTCAGTATTTGGGCTTCGACATGAGGATGAAAAAATTTAAATGATTTTGAGAATATCATCAGATGTACTAAGTATGTTCTGTTATGTCTCAGTGATGATTATAAAAATGGCGTATATTACTGTGTTTAATAATAGCGGTGCCGTATATGCTTATCTTATATATCTGTTAATACTACATAGTCGTGTTTGCATATCCAATATAACTCGGTGTCGCGTGACAGTCAGATCACGTATACAAGAAAAGGTGCGATATTGGTCATCACAACAAAGATCCTTTTTCTGTACCCCTTGCAAAAAGGCGTAAAAATTACTTTATTAATATAGTAAGGCTAGTAGAAATAGATTAGATACTATTTAAGATTATTATAATTTTTTATCATGAAATTGATATTAAGAATTGATGGTAATATATCGTTAATTCTTTGCCTAATTGTATTGCCAGGATTACTGTTATGTAGTGAGTCGAAAGGTATTTAGTTCCATTAAATAATTTATATAAAAATATAGTGAAGCAAATTATTTTTAAATATGTTCCTTTTATAAAGAAAAAAAATAAGGAAAGCCTCACTCTATACATATCTTCATTCAATATTTAAATGATCTACCAACTGTTATTTTAACTTAATTTCTAGTGCCGTAAAGAAGTATTGCGCTGTTAAGGTTTCAGATAACTAATTTTTTAATCTATATTATTATTACTTATTATTATTTAATTATTAATTATTAATTATCATTATTATTATAATTATTATGTAGTATTATATTATTATTATTATTATATTGATATTATTATTGATGGGTGAAACTAAAGAAGTTACCCGCATGAATTCTAAACTACGATAGATACAAGAAAACGTAAATATATGAATTAGCCGTAATGAAATTTGTAATGGAAAATTGAAAAAAAAAATTTACTTCTATCGGTTTCTCATCCTTTATTACAATTATTATCCTTATTATTATCTTCTCCTACTACTTACGATAGGTACAAGAAAACTAATAACAATTTTAGAATCAGCAAATTAAAATTATGTTGAAAAAAAGATTTTATTTTTTAAACTAAAGAATACCCCAGGTGAACCGCAAAGATGCAAAAAGTCGGGGTTCTCTCTCGGCCTCCTGGGGGACGACCGGGTTGGACTATTTCCCCCCCTCTGTCCCCACCGTCGGTCGAGCCCCCTAAAAAATATTATACGCTGATTCCATATTGTTATTAGTTTTTCTCTACCTATCGTAGTTTTCGAGATACAATGAAGAAAATAATAAAAAATGATTCCATTTTTCGCATCAATCAATGATTTATTCATGGACCTATGATTTTTACCATAACATCTGATCTATTCAGTTCTTGTACCTGGTATTCTTAGTTTCGAATATATCATCCAGAGTACAGTTTGCAGTCGCAAAGTAATCCGTTTGGTCTAGTGAATCATTATAATGTCAATTTTAATGTATGATCTTAATTGTTCCGTTTATTCGAGCTTTTTTATGCCAACTACTATTATAAATTTAGGTGTTGATAATATATTTTACTTTCATAATGATTTGTTATCTATTATATTGTTTCAAATATTTATTGTTTCGATTTATTATCTCAGTTGATAGCGATTATGATTGCGCTTTGATTACATTTTCGTTTACTTGCACATACATGCATAAGAGTTAGTATATTATTATTCTGCAATTTTATTTAATTTATTATATTTATACTTCATTATTATTAATATTAAATGTTATAATTTATATCAATTCATATAAGTCTTAGAAAAAACTCATCTCTTCACTATATAGAGACCTCAGATCGATCATATACATAATTGTCAAATAAAAATATATGAGATCGTCAAATTCTAGAAACTCTAAATAAGTCAAAATTAACTAAGCCTATACAACTAGTTCTTTTATCACTCACTTCAACTATACATTGCAGCTGTGAGAAGAATTGGCTAATATCTAAAAACACGTACCATTATGGAATTCATGGAGAGTGTGTCCTTTCTTATCTACGCGCAATTTGTGCCGACACACTCTTGATTTGTTTTGTGGGTTTGTAATCAAAAGACTTGTGATAAAGAGGAAGAAATGCCTGAGCGGCTCTCACTTAAGTCTTTATATGAAGACCAAGTCGAGCGTCTCCTCAACACAATTTACGTAAACTATATCGCACTAAACCAAGAAAACGTTTCTCCTGCTCTCTCGAAAGGATCACCCGATCTCCTTAACCCTTCTTGATCACGTTATATCTCATCCGTCCGTTGTACCCAACTGATTCCTCGAGAGATCGTTCTCCGAGCTCTGATTGAACTGTCGACTGATCATATTCGTGTTACTACCATCTAATATAGATTATTACAGATAGTGCACTCAATACCTACACCATGTTTAAACCAGTAATAATATTACGAACTATCTATTCTATTCACTCGAATACATGAACAAGACAACTGTATAACCTTGTTAATTTGTCAAGAATCATTGATTTAAAATTTCATCACATTCCTCATTTGAAGCCCATAAATAACTGAAATAGCTGAGGCTTATTAATACATAAATAGCATTCTATATCTCAGTACTTCTTATATTGAAAGGTGTTATATGTAGGGGATGCCAGAATGTTAAATTAAAATATGAATGCCTATATCTATAATTACTACCAATATCTATATTCTGGGTAATTTTAATTATGTTTAATCTAATGTTGAAATATTAATCATGCAAAAGTTGTATTTCAGAAAGCGTGAATATATTCACTGAAGAATGTTCTGATGCGTTTATCGGACATCTAACTGCTTAATCGGTCATTAGTGATCTATAATACTAAAAAGATTACCTTTTTCAACACTCATATTAAATAGTACTTCATTTTTTAAAATAATTAAATTAGAAATTTCGCTTAAAATTTTTAATATAAATATATATCAAAATAAATATTTATTTAGTGAAATGGAAGCATTAATAAGTAATTAAACTATATATGTAAAACAAAAGCCTGAAATGTAGAATTTTCTTACTCATTATATTAATTTATATGAAAATTATTTATTATAACTATATATATTGATCAAATATAAAAGAAGTTAACTTTTTCATTAACTAATAGTTAATTATTATTGTATTATATTTTATTATTTTCATTAAATATTATTCGCTCTTCTTCTTTTTCAACATTTTTTTCTAGTGATTTTATAATCAAATTTAAGCAATTTTAAATTATTAGTTAAAGGAAATTCCTCGTGATTCTTAGCTTTCTTCCCATAATTAATTTGTATTGATTTTTGTTTATCACTAATCAGGTGTTTGGTAAGTACATAGCATATATTTGATCTTTTACAGAGATAATACTACAGTATTTTTATGTTTAATTTCTTAAAATGCTGGTACTAGATGTTCAGTCATGGAAGTTATGATAGTTAAGCATTACTAATAATATCAATATATAAATAAAATATTAATATATTAATATTATTATAATTAGTATTATTAATTATTTATTATTATTATTAATTAATTATATTATTAATTAGTTATTATTATTATTATAATTATATTAATTATGATTATAATTTAATATTATAATTAAACACTAGTCAACATCATTTTTCTGGCATAAGGTTTCCCAACGGTTTTTAAAGTAATTCTGGGGTGCTGCTGCCAAATATTGTCATTTGAGATTTTGTGTTTATCACATTCATGAGGTGTTGTGAGATAGTCATTATTATATTTATGCACTTTTTTAAATAAACATTGCAAATTTGTTAATGATTCTTGAAATGAGCTTGGACAGATTTGCAGTAAGTGAAATAAAAGTAAGATAAATATACATAATAATATGAATAAAATACATTGTATATGATATTCGTAAACATAACGTTAGTGATAGTATGAATATAATATTAAGATCAAGTAAGTGATATGCTTATACTGATTTAGAATTGACTGTTGAAATCACTGGATAATATGTACTGCAATCGTATTGTCTTGTACATACAGGCATAATAGTGACATTTTAAACGATCATCTCTTATTCCTGCATATTAAACAAATACATCATATCACCGTGATCTGCCTTCTATGTCGCCTCTAGTAAAAGACATTCATATTTATCACTCTCTTCATCTCGGAAAGCTCGGCTTGCATACGCAAATTGGCCGTTTTCCATAACTGCTCTATATTTTTGTTAAAGAAAGAGTACAATCTCTGGACCCATTCAAGCATTCTCAAGACAAATTTGATTTTTCTCTTTGGTGATAAGAGTCGTACCTCAAGTAATAGATGTTGATTTTTAATTAAGTATGGCGAATCTTTTTTGATTGTCAGTCTGGTACAAATATCACAATAGATGAACTTGAAATTCATCAAGAGCATTCCCACGAATCTCTCAGAGTAAATAGTTACAGCTGTGCTGATTACCCTGAGAGAGAAACTATACCAGGTTACCTAAGGACTTATAGAGAATAGTATGAGACACCCATAGCTCTATATAAACTTTAAATATACCCAGTAGTCATTTGGTAACAAAATACGTGTTCGATTCAAACCATTGCAATCATATTTCAATTCTTATTTGCGGTCTTTACAAATATATACTGCACATTTTGCTTTACATTCTGAGGTGTAGAAATGATGTTTATAAAATTGGAAATTAATGAAACATGATACGGGAAATTTTTTTATTTATTTTTTTTTTATTATTTTTTTTTATATTTTTATAAATTTATGGTTGTGTTTTTAAAGTTATTTTTTTTGTCATGTGAATTTGAGATCTTTATTTTATACCGCATTACTTTACTTTTGTAGCAGTTGATATAATAGCTTTTTCGCATATATAAATTGTCTGTTCTAAGGTTAGCCTAAGCACTATTAGTGCGGTGCGTTCATTTTAGTTCTGCGTGGTGTGTTTCGGCGTACAATTTCAGTAGCCAGGTACCTTGCGTGGTGCGCAATGACACAACAATTGCGGTGCCAGAAAGAAAAAAATAATTGGTGCGGTGGGTTACTGTTGCAGGACTTGGTACTGTGCGGTACATTGCAGAAAATTTATTTGCATGGCAAACAGTTCTTATTAACAACAGTTGCCGAACCAATGCTGTAATCTTTTAAATACTGCTGAGCCTTTTTTTTATGGAAAACCTTTGCCATTTAATTTACAACTTTAAAAGTTTGAGGTCGAATAACCCGTTATTGAGTGATGGAAATATGATGATAAACTACATATAGTCCATCATTATTAGATGGGACAAAATTTGATTTATCATTATAATCCTTTCTTCTCAAGTATTATTATTATTATTATTATTATTATTATTATTATTATTATTATTATTATTATTATTATTATTATTATTATTATTATTAATATTATTAATATTGTTATTATTATTATTATTATTATTATTATTATTATTATTATTATTTATTATTATTATTATTATTATTATTATTATTATTTATTATTATTATCTATTATTATTATTATTATTATTTATTATTATTATTATTATTATTATTATTATTATTATTATTATATTATTATATTATTATATTATTATATTATTATATTATTATATTATTATATTATTATATTATTATTATTATATTATTATATTATTATTATTATTATTATTATTATTATTATTATTATTATTATTATTATTATTATTATTATTATCGAAGGACAATTTTAATGCTTCAAAAATTTTATATAAATTAAAAACTGAGAATGAAGAATCTATTTTAAGCAGCGCGGGGTAAGAATTGATTTTATTTAGAAAAGAACCTAAAGTTTAAAAGGAAAGGCTGAGCTGCGAAATATCGGTCCTGAAATTCTCTTTTGAAAAAAAGAAAGTAAATCTTTATACGTCTTCCTGATATCCGTTTCCATGGAAACCGTACGCAACGAGTGAGCAGTTGATAAATGCTTGCTCATTATATATATATATATATATATATATATATATTATATATATATATTTTATTGTCTTGCATATCCTCAGAATATATATATATATCAGCGTGATATTTGAGGGAAAGGTTGTTAGTTACGTTACTATGCTGGTTGTTATATGCTAAGTTATGTTGTTGCTATATATATATATATATGATAACCTTAATTTCTTGCATACCTCAGCATTAGATTCATCTTGTTACATATCTTTCGCTCCTCCATCATCGATTGTCCACTGTCCAACTTCCTAACATTTATTATTAGTCTACTGAAATCGTTCGTTCAACTTTCAGTTGTGGTTTGGGATTTCTCTTACCTTTACACTACTTTCACACTAGAACACTACTTGCTGGACTACTTATTTCATCATTACTTTTTGTTAGTTTAACGTTATTTTATATATA
>JABUQX010018630.1:30000-37500 GCA_015478945.1 Trachelipus rathkii
CAATAAAATAAAATGTAAAACAATAGTTGTTAAAATGATAAGTAAAAGTAATAATCAAGTTAAATGTGGCAATTTCAATCTCAGAATAGTTTTATTTTCCAAATTATTGTGAAGCACTAGATAAAATGATTTAAATTTCTGGAGAAATCTCGCTTTTATAAATTCTTATTGGAGTAAGAGGGGTTAAATGTGACGTGTAAAATTAGTATGATTGGGTGCTCCTTATTTGACAGATTTCTATTGTTATTTCTTTTTTGAAACACGTGTGTGTATGGAATATTCTTGAACTAGAATGAAAAAAAAAGATATAGTGTGTCTCTATTTATTAGACAACGCAGGAGAAAATTAAAAATTTTTCGATTAATTGGACTTTTTCAAACTAAATTAGCGCGGAAAGATGAAAGACTTTTCATTTTTCCTTTTTCCAAACCTATTTTTTTTCTAATTTTTTTTTTTGACTCCTTTGTTCTTATTTCAGTGTAATAATATATTTTTTCTTTACATCGTAAATTTACATCGAGAAGGCTAAGAAAATCTTTTTTATTCTTCCATTTACCTCTTTTTATTTCATATTTAAAGATTTATCACTCTAAGCATGATAACTGATTTTGATAGTTTGCATAGGAGAAGATTCTAGACTATAAAATAAATAATAACAATTAAGAAGCATAATTATTTTAATAGAACCGATATGGAGGAGGAAGTGAACTATAATTATAGATGTCAATGTTTACTCGTACATTTGTAAATTAGAAAGATGTCCTTTATATTTAAATTTCATAACTCATAAATAATAATAAATATATATAATTAAATAGTATAATATATAATTTATATTTATATATATAATAGATATAAATTATATATAATATATTACTCAATATATATATTTATATAATATAATATATATAATATATTAATTAATATATATTAATTATGATTAATATATTAAATATATAATTAATATATTAATTATATATTAATATATAATAATATATATAATATTTTTATATATTATATATTATAATAATATATATATATATTTTAATTATAATATAATATAAATATAATAATTATTAATAATTATATATATATAATTATACCGGTAATATATATATAATATAATTAATATATTAATATAATTTAAATAATATATTAATTAATTAATATATATTATATTATTATTATTAAATATATATATTATATATAATTAATTATTATATATATTAAATATTTATTATATATATACTTATAATTATATTAATATATATTAATTAATTAATATTAATATATATTAATTATTAATTTAATTAAATATATATAATAATTAATTAATATAATTAATTATTAATATATTAATTAATATTAATAATATTGAAGTTTAATATCATTTTGTTTTAATAAATTATGAAGGTATATATATATTAGTTTACTACATACTTATTTATAAGACGTCCATAGAGATAAATCAAATTCAGGTCGGGATCTATAATATTACCCTCAATTAATCTACTTCTCACCATACATCATAGCCCTACTCAATTTATTATTATATATTACAAAAAAAAATTAATAATTAATATGTTAATATTAATATATATTATATATATTAATATATATTAATATTAATATTATATTAATATTATATATTAATATATTATATAATAATATATATTATATAATATAATATTAATTATTTATATTAATATTAATTATATTATAATATTAATATAATTATATATTAATATTATTTGTAATAGTATATTTTATTACTTGCTTTATTTTCATTCTTTAATTAATTTGTTAATATATATAATTAAATATAATATATATATATATATTAATATTAGTACTAAGGCACTTGTATCTGGATATAACTATATCGATTCTGAGTTTTTTACATATGATAGTTGAAAGTATCTCTTTACGACCACAAAAGTATTATAAAGAATTACAATCTCTGCATTCTAAAGGCATGCGTTTACTGCTCACGATTTAATTATTTACATTTGATATACTTATATAAATAATATTTATTATATAATAATATAGATCATTTAATATATTATAGATATACTATTATATATTAATTTAAAACTAAATATATATATATAAAGATGGATTTATATTATTTATTTAGATTAATATTTTATAACATATAATATATATATTACATATATATATAATATATTAGCTTATAATTAAAATAAAAAATAATTATATTAATAATATAATATAGATTATTAATATATATATAATAGTAAAATTTAGAAAATTTGCTATGCTAAAACCCGTTTAAAATAAAAAAATAAAATAACAATTAAAACCTACATTAAAATTAATATTATACTCATATAAAGAGTATTTATACTATCTAATTAGTACATTAAGACTATATATATATCTATTATTCTATAGACGATTGAGTCTTAATATACCAAAGGGTCACAGGGTATTTATAAATATACCTACTCTTGGCTTTAGTTTATATATATATAATTATATATATAGATTTATTATTTTTTACTTCTATGACAGTAATATAACCACTATATATTAGTTTCATTTTATCTTAATAAATAAAAATATACTATATTACTTATATATCACCTGCGTCTGTCATTTATAAATATATAGTTATCTTCATTCTTACTAAGTTATTTTATATAATTTATATAATATATATATAAATATTTTGTAACTTAATAAATTAGTCTCATATATTATGATAATATATAATAATATAATATTATATAATATATATATAATATATATAATTATATAAATTTAAATAATATATAATATAATATATATATATATATATATATATAATATATATTAAATTAATATTATATAATATATTTATATAATAATATTAATACATATAAATTATTATATATAATATATATATATTAATATAATATTATTATATATAAATATATAATATAATATATTATATATAATTATTAATAATTATATTATATATAATTATAATTAATTAATAATAAATATATAATTATTATAAATTATATTATAATAATCTGTAATAATATAATATATATATAATATATATATAATATATAATATATATATAATATATATAAATTGATATAATAGTATATATATATATATATATACCGTATTAATAATTAATATATAATATTTAATAATATTATATATAATAATTAAATTAAAATAATATAACTAAATTAATTATATTTAATAATATATATAATAATATAATATTATAATTAATATAAGATATAATTAAATATATATATTATATTAATTAATATTAAATATATATAATATATAAATATATATTATATTAATATAATTAATAATAATAAATATATAAATATATATAATATAATTATATAATATATATTAATATTAATATCTCATATAATATAATATATATAAATATAATATATAATAATTAATAATTATAATATATATTATATATTATTATAATATTAATAATATAATATATATATAAGTAACAATAATATTATATAATATTATATATATATAATATATAATAATTAATAATATAATATAATTAATATATATAAAATATATTAATAATAATAATAATATATATATTAATTAAATATAAATATAATATATATATAATTAATAAAAATATAATAATTAAATAATCATTGAAGGAAAGTAAAGGTATATATAATAGTATAATCAAATTTATGTACCCATTACGATAATATATGATGGAGCTATATTAGTAGTTTATTATCATCAGTGCATGATATGTGCCATCGAGCGTCAGATTCGAAAGCGAAGAAAGATATAAATACTCGACTCTCTGCTAGCTACTGACATACACATGTATTGAAATGTCTGTGAATTTATAATGGCACAAAATGGTTACATATTCGTAAACTACACAGGACTCCAAACGACTCCAGAGTTCGATTTTCTAGCAAGTAATTAAAACCGGAGCGATCCTCACTTTAACTCCGCGATATTGGTCTCGCAAGCTGCTCCTCTGCTCTGTACTACTCCAGAACTCGAACCTCGACTCTCCTGTCTCCCGCACATGCCACTAATGGTGATTCTGCAAATGTGACCGACAGCGATACTTTTAGTCTTTTCCGCATCACATGTCATATAGAACACAGTAATCCCATCCGTCATCCATTTTATCATATTTTTTTTCCTTGTTATTACTGCGGTACAATTCAACGCACTTGAAATTAAGGTATAGTAGAGATTCAATATTATTTACGCAGCACCACTAGCAATTATTAGGTACCTGGATCTATAGAATTATCTATGTATACATGCACTCTCGAAAAACACACTCACAATATTTACACTTTAAGAAAATAGCAGCAAAATTTAAAATGATACGCTATCCGCGATAAGATATAGAGCCTATTGTACGCACAGCTAATATCTATGTGAGCTAAAACACTTTAGATATTTTTGGACTCAACAATATAATATATTATATTTAATATTTATTACATATTAATATAATAATTTAATAATAATAATAATAATTAATAAATAATAATAATAATAATAATAATAATAATAATAGTAATATTATTATTTTATTAGCCGGATTATTATTATTATTAATTATTATATATAATAATTATGATTTTTGTTGTATTAATTTGCAAAACGCGCTTGTCGATATCAATAATGAATATCTAATCGTATAATTATATTATGATAATAATAATATATAATATCAATAATAAATATATTAAATGAACTAATAATAGATAATAGTTTTATAAAATAAATAAATTTTAATAATAATAATAATAATAAATAGATAAATAATTGGACTTTAAATTATGAAGTACAAACTCATCATTATATACTTGTCTTTATTCTACATTTTCTAATTTTGAATCATTTAATAATCTAGGAAGATTAACATTTTTACCCATGAATCGCACATTCATTTACTTTTCAAATCTATATATAATAAAATATATATAATAATAAAATAATATTAATAATAAATTAAATTAATATATATTATAATATATTAATTAATTATATTAAAAATTTTCTCACGTATTATAGTTTTACAATTAATTTTTTTACCAATTTAATTTAAATTGATGCATCAATGATTTGCTTTCTGCGGAGTAGACACCCTGATCCACGTAATAATATTATACTATATTTGTATATATATATATATCAATATAGTGAAATAAGTTATAAATAAATATATATAAATTTAATATATATTATATGATATATATAAAAGAATATAAGTTGGTGGATCACTCTAATAATATTATTATTATATATATAATATATATTATATATATATATAGGTGAAATACAAATTTCAATTAACTCCACAATTAATATCTCAATCCATATCTTCTCTCAATAAAAATACTACAACAGCTTACACGAGGAAAAGGAATTAACGCTCATTGCTGGAATGTGCTGGTCTCACAAATTTTCAGTGCGGAAATGTTAAATGTAACACTATTTATATATATATATTTATATATATTAATATAATAATACTATATATATATATATATATAGTATACTAATATATATATATATATATAATATAATATTAATAATTAATATATATATTTAATATCTCAAAATACTACAATATGTTCTTACAGCGAAAAGAATAATAACATTTTTTGAATCCTGGTATAAATTTAGATTTAGGAATAATTTGCTATTATAAAAAAATAAATTTAAATCACAAAAAACAGGAATATTGCATAGATAACATTATAGTAATATGATATAGAGAAGCCTATTTTAGAGACCTTATTATTGGGCTTCATCGTTTAAATTATTATAAGAACTTTCTATTAAATTTTGCTCTCTATTTTCTTCATCTAAAGGAATACCCCGAGAGGGTATAACCGGACCGTGGTCATGAGTCGGGGTCTCTCGGGCTTCCCGGGAAACTACGGGTAGGACTAATTCCCCCCTTCCCGGGAGGCATCTTCGGCATACCCCCGCTCTTTGTATATGGGGTGTTCGCGGGGGTTCCTCCGCCCTGCCCCTACGGGGTATGGAAAATGTCCCCCTGTGTTCTCCGTCGGCTCGAGTCCCCTACATTGTTGCCGTGTAATACCTTTACAATAATATAAATATATATAGGGCTCAATTTATTAAATGACTACCTAGATAATTTTAAATACTATAATAATATAATTTTATAATATATACCTCTATATACACCAATATTATTATTAATTTCTATACTTATATATAAATATATATATATTATAATAAATATATTATTAATTTATAATAATAATTAATTATATTATTAATATATATATATATATATTATATATATATATATATATATATGTCTACCCTATGACTCCTCTAAATATATAAATAATAATTATTTTAATCAATTATTATATTTTATTTTATTTTATTTTTTATTTTTTTTATTTTATATATTATTAACATTATTATCCTAATATCATAAATTTTAACCCAAGGATTTACCTCAAAAAT
Organism: Trachelipus rathkii; assembly: GCA_015478945.1. Taxonomy (NCBI): domain Eukaryota; kingdom Metazoa; phylum Arthropoda; class Malacostraca; order Isopoda; family Trachelipodidae; genus Trachelipus; species Trachelipus rathkii. Next base: position 36,505 of record JABUQX010018630.1, read on the forward strand.
GTATCTCTCTATTTACTCTAGCTTATTAGTAGCTTTAATATGTTAAGTTTTTTGAAGAATAATGTAATTTTTTTATATTTAGTTTTCTTACGTCAATTAAAATTATTTACCAGGTTATCACAACAATATAATTGGTATATTATACCTTATTTATTCATACTATTATCCGAGGGCTAATTGTTGTTTATTTTAGTAAGTAATATTTAGGATTTGTGAATATATATTAATATTATTTTATGTTTTATAGGTTATTCCTTTAAAACATATTTGGTTAATTTATATAACCATATAATATAATATTTATATTAATAATATTAATTATTTATTAATATATATAATTAATTATATTTAATTAATATATTTTTGTATAATTATAATATATATATTATTAATTATATATTAATAAAATATATATATATATATATATATTTATTAATAAATATATACCATGGATATATATATTAATTCACTATTAAATTAATATTTAATATATATATTAATTAATATTATATATATATATAATATATTAATATATATATATTAATATATATACGTTATTGTTAATATATACTGCTGAGTTCGAAATATATTATTAAAGTGATCAATTTTGGAACTCACAAACTACAAAACCCCTGCCAATAACGTATAAATAATATTTGTTTATACAAATACATGATTAATTAATTTTTATTTTTTATCAAAATTTATTATATTAATTTATATATATTAAAATTATCTTACCACCACTTTCTGGTTGTGGGTAGATAGATATATTTTCTACGTGTCTACAACATTCCCAAATTAATTAAATATATATTAGAAATTTCCATTACGGCATTAGCGACGGAAATATTTAAATTATGCATGACTAACAACTCAACAACGTGAGCGCCTCAGCACAAGTTTGATTATGTTACATATAATGATATAGTATGTACTCTATCGATTTTTTTTTAGCTATTGTCAACTTCTCTTATAATGGGTGCTGACGTCATT
>JABUQX010018630.1:50000-60000 GCA_015478945.1 Trachelipus rathkii
TATGAGTATTAGATGAGTGCCAGGTGAGTGCCAGGTGAGTGCCAATGAGTGCCAATGAGTGCCAAGTGAGTGCCAATGAGTGCCAAGTGAGTGCCACATAGTGCCAAGTGAGTGCCACATAGTGCCAACTGAGTGCCACTTTTTTCAAGCCTTTTCTAGCCTCCCTGAGCCTAGAATAGCCCTAATATGAGTGTCTACTAGGTAATAAAGGTATGAGGGAATCGATTGGTGTATATTACAAACTGCTAGAATGCTTCCTACTATGAGTTAGTATTTTATAACACTTATAAGCACTCGCTCCATAGACACTTACATTAAACCATATACACTTACACTCCACACCACAGGTACACTTACACTCATACACTCGATATTTTGATGCCTCAGCATTAATGCATAACGGCGTTGATGCATAACGTCATGCCTCAGCATTACCCTCAACTTTGAGGTTCATCTTTGATGACTCATCTTTGATGAAGAGGCATCTTTGATACCATCTATTGATGATTCATCTTTGATGAAATCATCTTTGATAGCTCATCTCTACCCTACATCAAACGGAGTAGTTTTCCCTTAGTTCATAAGCTAACCACCAGGGCGCAGCGTGGCCCTCCCCGCAAAGGATGATTGCCCCGCACCCGCAGGGTGCGACCCGCGCGTACCGACCGCCGCGATACGCCCGCAGAGCGCAATTTTTCCGCGTACCCACCCGCCGCGTGCGCCCGCTGGCGCAATATTCCCGCGCGAATGAAAAATATATACTATAAGTCATTCATTTTATTTCATACTTAAACAAAGAATTTCTTTTCAAATATACTATGAGTCATTCATTTTTATTTCATACTTAAACATTTTTATTAAAAACATTTTCGCGAACCTAAAACTGTAACTCATTACAGACCTATTATTTAACACATATTTATTAACATTATTTTTTTACTTAATACTTTTTAATTTATAAATTTTTAAAAATTGTATGTAAGAAGAAAAAAATTCAGAGTGTCTGATATATAAACATTTTATTTACTACAATACGAAATTTTATTAAAAACATGTGCTACATACCTTAAAGCAGTAAAGCAGTAAAACAATAGAGGTGTTATTACCTAACACCTAGGGGATTAGTATGCCTTTGTTTTACTGCTTTACTGCTTTAACTTTCTGCTTTACTGCTTTAACTCATGTTTTACTGCTTTAACTTTCTGCTTTACTGCTTTAACTCATGTTTTACTGCTTTAACTCTCTGCTTTACTGTTTTAACTCTCTGCTTTACTGTTTTAACTCTCTGCTTTACTGCTTTAACTCATATATTTATTAACATTATGTTTTCTTTTATATTTTTTATTTTGTTTTAATACTTTTTATTTATTATTTCTATTTTTATTTTTGTTTTAATACTTTTTTATTTTTAATTTGTAATGTAAGAATAAAAACACACAGAGTTTCGGCTATATAAACATTTTATTTTAATAAAATTGTACGAAATTTTATTAAAACATATACTTTACATACCTTAAAGCAGTAAAGCAGTAAAACAATAGAGGTGTTATTACCTAACACCTAGGGGATTAGTATGCCTTTGTTTTACTGCTTTAACTTTCTGCTTTACTGCTTTAACTCATGTTTTACTGCTTTAACTTTCTGCTTTACTGCTTTAACTTTCTGCTTTACTGCTTTAACTCATGTTTTACTGCTTTAACTTTCTGCTTTACTGTTTTAACTCATATGTTTTACTACTTTAGCTCATATATTTATTAACATTATGTTTTTTATTTTAATACTTTTTATTTATTTTATTATTATTTTTATTTATTTTTATTATTATTTTATTATTTTTATTATCTTATTTTTATTTTTATTTTTATACGTAGTGTAACATTATGTTTTTTATTTTATTTTGTTTTAATACTTTTTATTTATTTTATTATTATTTTTATTTATTTTTATTATTATTTTTATTATTTTTATTATTTTATTTTTATTTTTATTTTTATACTTAGTGTTATTTACTTCATGCCTATTGTTATTATTATTTAGAACACACACACACACACACACACACACACACACACACACACACACACATTCACTATGACACTTATACACACACATTCACTTATACACACATTCACTATGACACTTATACACACATTCACTATGACACTTACATTTACCCATAGACACTTACATTTACACTTATACACATGCGGTCACACACACACACACACACACACACACACATACACTTACTCACACACAGATTTACTTACACTCACACAGATTTACTTACACTCACACACAGATTTACTTACACTCACACAGATTTACTTACACACACAGATTTACTTACACTCACACAGATTTACTTACACTCACACACACACATACACACACACACACGCACACTCACTTACACATATAACGTATAATTTATTAAAACATTTTATGTTTTAATTAAACACGTACATTTATATTACTCATTCAAATATAACTAAAATTATTTCAAAGTTTCTTAAAACTTCTATAATAAATCAATCATTATCTTTGAACAAAGAATTTATTATTAACTGTTAATACTTTTTGTTTATAAATTTTACAACTATCAAGTTTTAAAATAACTTTTACTAAAATTTTATGAAATTTTATTAAAAACATATATTTTACGTACCTTAAAACAATAAATCAGTAAATCAGCAAGGTTAGCCCCTAGCACCCCTCTACACCAAGCTATGCCATGTTTTCTATTGACTTACTGCTTTACATCATCTTTAGCCATGTAATAAGTATAAAAATAACAAAATAAGTTCTTCTCTGCTAAAATAACATGTATTTTATTAAAATCTTTCTAAGTTCTTATTTAAAAATAACAATTATTCACTTACATTTATATTATTCGCTAAATATTTCAAAGTTTTTTAAATAATTCGGATTTTCTTTATTATTATTATTATTATCTATGTACATTGACAATCCATCACGAGAAAACACAACAACCCGCACTCCTTACAGATACGAAACTGACCTCTCTCTGTAAAATGTGTTGAAATAACTACTTTAGGTCTAAATTTAGGATAATCCTTTTTGTACCCCGGGGCGATTTAGGCCTAATTCCCGGTCAAAATATATTTCAAACTGACCTTTTTCTGTAAAATGTGGTGCAATAACTACGTTAGGCCTAAATTTAGGCTTAAATTTAGGATAAACTACCCACATCCCAGGCTGATTTGGCTAATACTAGGTCAGATGAAAATTCCAGATAGACAAGAATCGAGAATCAATGTTATTATTATTTTATAAATATATTTCAAACTGAAACATGCCGGATCGGTAAGATCCTTTAAGCAGGTAAGAAGGAAATGTTTACCTTTCTTGTGATTGGACGGAGTAATCCTTATCTCTATATGACCTCGTATGTGATTGGTCGAGAATTATTTTATCGCTTTTAGGTATGAAAAACATGTTTTTTCATATCCTGAACCTGGGGTTCGTTTATTTAAACTCTTAACATACATGTAAATATTTATTTAAGAAAGTAAAAATAAGGATAATAAAAACTTTACTATTTAATTAGAAATTTAATAATCATTATCTTACAATAATTTATATATATGTTTACGATTATTTTATATTTAAACTCTCTAAATCTTTGCAAATATGTCAATCATTTGCGTTGTTGTTCCTCAAATAGTTTCTTATCTCTTCAATACCATCCGATAGCACATATGTAAAAAGTTCTCTCTCAGATATCATAGTATGTTTACTGTCAGGATCAGCAGCATAAATACTTCCGCTCCAATGTTTTCTAAATAGATAGATGAATTTCTGCACGTTCATAGATTTTAAGAAGTTTTCAATGATAGTTTCAGGATCATCAGTCAGGTTTTTCTTAAATGCACAATACTCCTGGTATAACATAGAATGAGCTACAGCTACGTAATTACCCAGTATTTCAGTCTTCTTCATTTGCATTAATACCCTCTTGCGAACTTCAGACATATATTTCAACCGATGTATACCATTAATACTGATTCTATGAGTAGTAGGATCAAATGTACATGATTCATTAAACGTCTTCCATACTAGAAGCTCCATACCTATCCTTTGTGAAATTACATACTTAGAAAAGGCGAGAGTAAGTTGTCTACCATCGCTACCCTCTCTTAGACTAATAACAATCTCCGGTGAGTCTAAAAAGTCGGTGGACTTGTGTACCTTGATCCATTCTTCAACATGGTGACATATACAGAGTAGTTCATCCGCGCTCATAAAAATACGCTTGGTACTAGCGCATATAGGTTGATTAATACATGTAAAAAATTCAAACCCATTAGGCTTTCTTTTATATAAGAATGAAACACCGTAGTCAGGGATCTTGACTGTCCATTGTACAATATCTTCTATAGAGGTATATCTGTTAAGATGGGTCATGATATATACACTGTAATACACTTGATGAAAATAGAGCACTTTTATTACAAATCAGAGAACTTGTGCACCGCTTAACAGCCAAAACGAGTATGATTTTAAAATGAGTTTGGGTCTAAAACACGCATCCTCAAATATAATTTTCATCCAATCACAGGTAAGGTTCAGGATATGAAAAAACATGTTTTTCATACCTAAAAGCGATAAAATAATTCTCGACCAATCACATACGAGGTCATATAGAGATAAGGATTACTCCGTCCAATCACAAGTAAGGAAAACATTTCCTTCTTACCTGCTTAAAGGATCTTACCGATCCGGCATGTTTCAGTTTGAAATATATTTATAAAATAATAATAACATTGATTCTCGATTCTTGTCTATACTGGAATTACCTTTTGACCTAGTATTAGGCTTAAATCAGCCTGGGATACAAAAAGGTTTATCCTAAATTTATACCTAAATTTAGGCCTAACGTAGTTATTGCACCACATTTTACAGAAAAAGGTCAGTTTGAAATATATTTTGACCGGGAATTAGGCCTAAATCGCCCCGGGGTACAAAAAGGTTATCCCTAGGTAGACCTAGGTAGTTATTTCTTACATTTACAGAGGTCACGTCAGTTTCGTATCTGTAGGAGTGCGGGTTGTTGTGTTTTCTCGTGATGGATTGTCAATGTACATAGATAATAATAATAATAATAAAGAAAATCCGAATTATTTAAAAAACTTTGAAATATTTTTAGTTAACATCGAGCGAATAATATAAATGTAAGTGAATAATTGTTATTTTTAAATAAGAACTTAGAAAGATTTTAATAAAATACATGTTATGTTAGCAGAGAAGAAATACATTTTGTTATTTTTATACTTATTACATGGGTAAAGATGATGTAAAGCAGTAAGTCCCATAGAACAAAACGTGGCATAGCTTGGTGTGGAGGGGTGCTAGGGGCTGACTTGCTGATTTATTGCTTTGGAGTACGTAAAATATGTGTTTTTTTAATAAAATTTCATAAAATTTTTAGTAAAAGTTATTTAAAACTTGATAGTTATAAAATTTATAAACAAAAGTATTAACACTTAAACATTCATTCTTTATTCACTTAAAATTAGTGATTTGTAACAAAGTTTTAAGAAACTTTGAAATAATTTTAGTTATATTTGAATGATTAATATAAATGTACGTGTTTAATTAAAGCATAAAATGTTTTAATAAATTATACGTTATATGTGTAGTGAGGTGTGCGTGTGTAGTAAATCTGTGTGTGAGGCCAGTGTAAATCTGTGTGATGTAAGAAATAAAGTCAACAATGGCTCTGTGTGTAATAAATCTGTAATGTCTATGTGAGTGTAAATGCATCTGTGTGAGAGTGTAGAAATAAATCTGTGTGAGTGTCGTAAATCTGTGTGTGTGTGATGTAAATCTGTGTGAAGGTGTAAGTAAATCTGCGTGTGTAGAGTAAATCTGATGTGTCTAGTAGCTGAAATGTGTGAAATGTAATGTCATAGTAGTGTGCCATAGAGGCGTGCGCCCAGTGAATTGTGTATGTCATGAGTAGTGTGTGTGTGTATTGTCACCAGTAATGTGTGTGTGTGTGTGTATGTAGGCAATAGGCATGGTAAATAACTTTACTACAGTATAAATAAAAAGCAGCAAAAATAATAAAATAATAATAAAATACAGGAAAAATATTATAAATAAAAGAATATTAAAACACAATAAAATAAAAGCATATTACAACAAATAAAAAATAAAAATAAAAATAAGCTAATCACTATAGTAGAAAGGACAGAAATAACTTATGTTTTTTTTATGAAATAAATGGCCAAAATAATTAACATATTGTAGCAAACGCACCAGTTAAGGGAAATATTAAAACATATGAGGACAAACATTTTGAAAGTTAAGCATGAGTTAAAGCAAAGAAGCAGTAAACAGAAAATCAAAGCTGTGAAGCATGAGTTAAAGCAGCACAGAGAGGCCAAAGCAGTAAAGCAGTAAAACAGAGGCCTGCAGGTAATGCTTTACCTATTAAAGGGAAGCTGCAAGATGAAAGTATTCATGTTTGCAATAGAGGAGGAATAGGTTCCTACATGTTACTGAAGGAAAAGGATTCTGACCTATTAAACATTCTAATTTTTGATATATTACAAATTAAATTTAAAAAAGAAAACAATAAAGCCGTAATAGAAAATAATAAATAAAAAGTATTAAAACAAAAATAAACAAAAAGAAAACATATTAATAAATATGAGTTAAAGCGGCAAACAGTAAACAGTAAACGAAACAATGCTGGTAAGCGGTAAGACATGGTGGCAGTGCAGAGGATCGTGGTAGCTGAAGGGGATAAACACGGCAAGACATGAGGAGTTAAAGCAGCAAGCAGAAGACAAGCGTAAGAAACGTGGAAAAGGGTATAATCCTAAGGTGTTAGGTAACTCTTTACCTCTGTGTTTGCTGCTACTGCAAAAGCGTAAACGCTGTGATTTTTAATAAAATTTCGTACAATTATGGTAAATAAAATGTTTTATACTAATCGACACTCTAATTTCTTCTTCAGGTACAAGTATAAATTAAATAAGTAAAGATAATGTTGGCAAATATGTGTTAAATAATCGGTCTGTAATGAATTACAGGTTCGCTTAACGTGTTTTTAATAAATGTTTAGTATGAGTAAAATGATCATGTATATTTGAAAAGAAATAGCTGAAAACGAACATGTAAAGAGAATGACTTTGCTATGTGCGCAAATAATGCGCCTGCAACGCGCCTGCGCCTGCTAACACGCGGCAGCGTTACACTAATGCGCCTGCGGGCGCTCGCGGCGGGCGCGGGAACGCGGCGGGTCGCACCTGCGGGGTGCAGGGCAATCATCCTTGCGGGAGAGACCACACCTCAGTGAGCAGCTTATGGTCAGAGGAAGACGTGTATTATTCTGTTGCGTATTGAGGCCAGATGGTTATCAAGTGATTTCATCAAAGATAGTCACATCAATATAGATGTATCAAAAGATGCCTTCATCAAAGATGAGAGTCATCAAATGAACTAAAGTGAACATCAATGCTGAAGGCGACCAATAACTGGGCATCAGTAACGAGGCGACCAATGCTGAAGGCATCAAAAGCGGAGGTGGTGGTGTAGTGAGTGTACGGCGTGTGGTGTGATGTAAGTAACATATGGTTTGTGTGAAGTGTCTATGGAGAATGGCGAGAATTAACGGTGTTATAAAATGCCCAATATGGTAAGGCATTCTATGCGCCAATCAACGCCGGTACTGGGGTGAACACTGACATTCCCAGGCTCAGGGCTAAGGCGAAAAGTGGCGCTCAGTTGGCTGTGGCATCGCAGCGCTATGGCGACGCGGCGCTCGATGGCGCCGATAGCCGTGCGCTCATTGGCGCTCGCGGCACTCACCTGTCTCACTCACCTGGCACTCATCTAATGCTCGCCAAGACGCTATTAGAACGTCACTGGGTACTTGTGCGGTGATTCTGATACAGCATCAAGTAGCGTGGGTCAAAATCGACCCATGGTGCCATGGCTGGAGGTCAAGATGTGGTCAACTAGCAAGACATCAAGAACAAATTTAAGGAAGAGCCGTGGAGTCAAATTTGACCCATGTTATCTGTCGAAGATATGCACTGCGCTGTCATATGATAACAGAAGCTATGAGTGTTTATGGGCAGCTGTAGTGTCGCCAGTGATGGTGTACCTAGTAGTGCTGTGTCTTGCCATGTGTGGGTGTTCCAGGGCCAGGAGTAGATCCACATGCGTACGAGAACGAAGTATGTGACGGTAATTGGCGTGAGCAAATTGATGTATCTGGCTGGAGTGTGGGCATCAAACAGGGCTAAACACTAAAGAAGATCCATACCGTGGGCCAAATTGACACGGATGACAAACCCGCGATGACCTGAGTATATATTGGAATAAATATCATGGTCAAACAAGGTGGCTTTGACCTCAAAACTAAGCAAAGAGTACCATCTGGGCAAAAATGACCCGATCAGGGTGCGCTGACCGTTAGCACACCCTATTTCGAAGGGAGTTAACTAAAATGGGGTGCCGAAAAAAACCAGAGTCAGGGTTACCAGCATGGGGTTGCAAATAGGGTTGGGGTTCTCAAATGGGGTTCAAAGAATTGGGTTCTCAAAAAATTGGGATTCTCAAATACCGTGAGTGACTGCATGGAGACGGAAGGGGTTGGTCAGCGAAGACAAGACAAAAGTCAAAGATCGGTAAGCCCCAGATACGAGAGAAAATCGAATGCCGGTTACTTGTATCAGTTTTACTTTAAGAAATTTTGATTATAAGAGGTATTGTGTATATATATCTACTTATATATATATATATATATATATATATATATATATATATATATATATATCTATATATATATATGTATATATATATATATATATATATATATATATATATATATATATATATATATATATATATATATATATATATATATATATATATATATATATATATATATATATATATATATATATATGCATGGGCATTATATGTTTTCATATGCATCCATTCGCTTATAGCCTAGGTGTACGCTAGTGTGTGTAAGTGTGTTTACGTGTGTCATTCGTGCTATTATATGGTACATGGTAGCCAGCCGGTTATTTTATGTAAATTAAAACCGAGATTACACGAAATTTCGTTAGAATTTCTGCTTCGTAAGCACACGAGAAAGTTCAGGTTTAAAGATGTCCTCCAGCTCTTCTCTTTCCTTCTTCCCTTCACCCACCTGTTATGTTCTCTTCTCTTCTCTTTCGTTGCTATATCCGCACTTCGATCCCTATTCAATTATTTATTTATTTATTAATTTACATTTATATAGAGGATTATGTCGAGGTTTCAAGGGGGCTCGACTCTCATTATTGGGGGGAGGGGTTAATGGCTTTGTTTTGCGATAAAGATTCACAAAAAAAATATTTTTAGTAGTATTGGTTGGTGTTTGCATTTCACACTATTGTTTCCTCTCTTGATATATATATATATATATATATATATATATATATATATATATATATATATATATATATAGTATATATATATATATATATATATACTTATATATATATATATATATATATATATATATATATATATCTCTATATATATATACTATGATATATATATATATATATATATATAGGCCAAACTAAAGAAGTTACCCGCATGATATCTCGAAAACTAAGATAGGTACAAGAAAACTGATAACATAGGAATCAGCGTATGAAATTTGTATGGAAAATGCCAAAAAAAAATTTACTTTTTATTATTTTTTTTTTTTTTATATCTCCAAAACTACGATGGGTACAAAACCAATAACATATATGGAATCAGCGTATAAAAATTCTTTTAGGGGGCTCGAGCCGACGGTGGGACAGAGTGGGGGACGAAGTCCCCCAGGGGAGGGGCGGGAGAACCCCCGCGACACCCAAATACCAGAGAGCGGGGGTTCCGGAGCCTCCCCAGAGAGAAGATAGTCCTACCCCGTCGTCCCCAGGAGGCCGAGACCCGACTCTTTTCATCTTTGCGGTTTACC
>JABUQX010018630.1:62500-67500 GCA_015478945.1 Trachelipus rathkii
GGCAAAGTAGATCCATATAGGTTAGGTATAGGTTTACTGCATCGTCGATCCATATAGGTTAGGTATAGGTTTACTGCATCGTCGATCCATATAGGTTAGGTTTTGGTTTAGGACCCTCCTAGTTTAGGTTATCATAAGTTTTGTTAAATATACACAGAATCAATATACCGTATAAAAAAAATCAATAAGGAAAGAATTTTACCCCGAAACATTATTTTTATTATTTTGTAACACTAAAAAACATTTTCATTCTCATGCAAAATGTACGTTATTGCTTGCTTTATTATTTAATTTTTAATTTTTCGTATTTTTCTTATTATCATTTTAATTTATTGTTAGTATTATATACTAACAATATATGAAACACAAAATTAACGGATCCATATAACTCACAAGGTCATATATATATATATATATATATATATATATATATATATATATATATATATATATATATATATATATATATATTTATTTATATATCTACTACATATATATTACTTCTATATATATATATATATATATATGAACAATTTGTCGCCACCGCTCCCCCCCCCTACCAGAAACTGGCCACCTCGAGACATTCTGCCACCAGAGCCGGCCGTTCCCAGAGATTTGTTAACTTAAGGGTACTGAAATTGCATCCGATGTTTTCCAAAGCAGGTCAATCTACAATGAGATGTTTTGTGTTGTCAATTGTTTGTGAATGACATATATGACAGTAGGGAGAGGGATCTTTGAAATAGTTAATCTTGTATTCCTGAAGAGATGGAGGTGCCGAGAGAGGAGCCGTGACAGCTTTTCGCCTATTTACCGGTGTTCGAAGCTTGTTCCACGTTGGAGATTCCGGAAGAATCTGCTAAGGTATGCAGAGATCGTTTCTTGGTTAATTGCCAGGGCTGCGGAGTCGTAAAATAAATTTTTCGACTCCGACTCCGACTCCTTAAATTCAAATTTGGATTTTCGACTCCGACTCCGACTCCGACTCCGACTCCGACTCCACTTAAACAAAAATTTTCGACTCCGACTCCGACTCCAGCAGTCAAATTCAAAATTTCGACTCTGACTCAGATTAGTGCTTACAGAGTTACAGTAAAACATTTTTTGGTTCAACAATTTTTTTTTCGCTTGCTTTTGAGAATAAAAAAATATACCACTTTTCCAATGAATCTAATCTCCAAATGCTATACGGTAAAGTACCGTAAAGACATAAAGATGCAGGCGCAACACATGACAAACAAATATATTTCAGTTTCGGAAACAAATGTATAACGTAATTATAATGCAAATTATTTTTATTTTTATTATAAAACAGCCATTATAAAATTAACAGTTTAATACTTTCAGTTTCAATAATAATAATAATAATAATAATAATAATAATAATAATAATAATAATAATAATAATAATAATAATAATAATAGCATTAGTCAGAATCGCTTATGAAATAAAAAACAAAAGAATTTCTGACAAAATTAAAAGAACTGGATTTTATAATTTAGGATATATATATATATATATATATATATATATATATATAGAATATATATATATATATATATATATATATATATATATATATATATATATATATATATATATATATATATATATATATAATATTTATATATATATATATATATATATATATATATATATATATATATATATATATATATATATATATATATATATATATATATATATATATATATATATATATATATATATATATATATATATATATATATATATATATATATATATATTTTTAAAAAAATATATATATATATATATATATATATATATATATATATACTCTTCTTTATATTAATATATATATATATATATATATATATATATATATATATATATATATATATATATATATATATATATGGATTGCCTAAAATACACAAAAACTCAGAAAATTCACCTTTGAGACCTGTAATATCTATGTGCGGAACGGTTACACATGAAATTGCCCAATATCTGAACAGCATTATCCGACCATATTTTAATAACTCTTTCATAGTTAAATCAAATAATGAAACATTATGTAAATTATCAAACTTAAAACTTGAAGCCACTTATATATTCGCCTCACTTGATGTAGAATCTTTGTTCATAAATGTACCGGTTCTTGATACGATTGACATAATAATTAACGAAGTGTATCACTCAAATAACCTACCCCACCAGATATATCAGAACAACATATGAGAACCTTTTATTAATTTGTTGTACTCAAACACCGTTTAAATTTAAAGAAAACATATATCTACAAACTGATGAAGTGCCGATGGGCTCACCACTTGGACCTACATTTGCTGACTTCTATATGTCCAATCTGGAAAAACAAAATCCTTCGTGAAACAAACAACTTTAACCCCGTATTTTACACAAGGTATGTCGACGACACCCTCACTATTTTTAGGAACATAGATCATATACAACAGTTCATCAATAGAATTCAAGAGTTGTCATGCTTAAAATTCACATACGAAACTTAGGTTAATAATGCTATCTGTTTTTTTAGACATCAAAATCAATGTTAATTCTGACGGCTCATTATCTACAGGCACACATGTCAAACCCACTGATAATGGTCTGTATATGAACTATGGATCCTATTCACCGACTATTTACAAAGAATCTATCGTAAAAATTTTAGTTTACAGAGCATACAACCTATGTTCAACTTGGAAAACTTTTGATGAAGAAATTTGTTGCATTAAGTAAAATTTATTTAACTGTGATCATCCACAATATTCAGCTGAAAATTTAATTAATAAAAACCCTTGCAAAATTATATAATAAAGAAAGTAAAAATAATCAAAAAAATTCGATAAATTTCTTCTTCAAAACTTCCAATGCTATTTGTCAATAAGGAAGAGAAGTGCCTTCGTAATATTTTGAATTCTCACCTCAAAACTAAAGACACCTCAAAATTTAAAGTCAGACTATACCATAAGTCCAAACAAATGTCATCTTCCTTTAGCACAAGAGATGCTTTGCCCGACAACCATCACGTTGTGTACCAATTTAACTGCCCTGAGTTAGACTGTACGTCGACATATATTTACACGAAGAATAGATTGTCGGACAGGGCATATCAACATCTCTACAGTCCCAGCAAAATCTTTGAACATTTCAAAACGGCACATGGTCAATCAACTATTAGTAATATTTCTAAACACTTCACAATATTATACGGATCGTGTAAAGTCCAGAAACTTAAAATTGCGTAGGCCTTCTACATCAAAACACGCAACCAGACATTAACATAAAATTTTATGTATTTATTAGTCAGACTCAATATCATTTGATTTACTTATTATATATCAATTTAAAGACTCATTCGCTTACAAGAAATAATCCTCTGAAGATGTCTCAAGTATAGAGACGAAACGCGTCGGGAAATCTATGTAAAATATATCTTCTTCTTCTCCTGTATATTATTTTCAAAGATTATTTTAAGGAAATTAAATTATGTACAAAAATAAATATTTAGAACGTTGGAAATAAAATCAAAAATAATAATAATAATAATAATAATAATAATAATAATAATAATAATAATAATAATAATAATAATAATAATAATAATAATAATATTTCTCTAAATTTTCGACTCCGACTCCGACTCCGACTCCACTTACACAAGAATCTTCGACTCCGACTCCGACTCCACTTGCACAGAGTTTTCGACTCCGACTCCGACTCCTGGAAAATTGCACGACTCCACGACTCCGACTCCACGACTCCGACTCCGCAGCCCTGGTTAATTCAGTAACACACTGTGTTTAATGATGGGGCTGTCAGATGGTGGTGATGGTGGTGGTGGTGGTGGGGAATTGTGTTCCACTGGTGTAGTTTTCATCATTTTAAGTGCAGGTGGTTGTTGTAGTGTTTGATGTAGGGGGTGATCTATTGAGAGAGATTTACTGTAAAATTGACATCCTATCATGTCAAGATGGGTCTTTAAGGGGAGGATTTTTGTTTCACTCAGAACGTAGTGAATAGGTATGGAGTGGAGGCAAGCAATTATTATCTTAAGGGCTTTGTTTTAAACGATTTTTAGTTTTTGAATGTTAGATTTTGTAATTGTGTGAGCCCAGGCGGGCGATGTGCAATTTAGAGAGGGACGAATATGTTGTTTGTATAGTGTATACTGCATACTATGGAGTTGGTTTTTATGCTGGTCATATATATATATATATATATATATATATATATATATATATATATATATATATATATATATATATATATATATATATAGATATATATATATATATATATATATATATATATATTAAAATATAAATATATATCCATAAGAAAAATATATATATAATCTATATATATATATATATATATATATATATATATATATATATATATATATATATGGTTTGACTTTACATTAGTAGCTAGCAATATTGATTTATGATTTATTTGTATGTATTATTATTATGTATGTATGTATGTATTATTATTATATAAATATATATATATATATATATATATATATATATATATATATATATATATATATATATATATATATATATATATATACTCTTTATATATATATATATATATATATATATATATATATATATATATATATATATATATATATATATACAAACTAGAACCTGGATACCGATAACTGTGCACAACTATGTAGCGCGCACATACGCATCTGAATATGGACGTATTTTGTTTTGTTTGGTTGCGCTCGTTCACACAAACATACATGATGAGAACCACGGAATGACGACACATCTATATTTTATTTTCACTTTTTTTAGGTTTTGTTGTTTGATGATGCCCGCGCTTATACACATACTATATATATATATATATATATATATATATATATATATATATATATATATATATATATATATATATATATATATATATATATATAACTATATATATATATATATATATATATATATATATATATATATATATTTTAATTTAC
>JABUQX010018630.1:77500-91512 GCA_015478945.1 Trachelipus rathkii
TATATATATATATATAGATAAAATATATATATATATCATATAATAATAACATATATATATATAAAACTTATACCATATATATATATATATATATATATATATGCTGCTGTAATATAATATAATATAATAATATATATATATATATATATATATGGGGAAGGTAAAAATTAAAGAAAAATGGAAAATATAAATTTTTATTCCGGCCTCCGGCCAAAATCACTTTTACATCACTAATATATATATATATATATATATATAATATATATATATAAATATATAATAATATATATATATATATATATATATATATATATATATATATATATATATATATATATAAAAATATATTTATATATCTATATATATATATATATATATATATATAAAATGTCTCCCCTTGTGTGTCTCAGACTTAGGTGCCTTACTGTAAGGTTTGTTTGTCTCTTTGTGTCCGCGATTATGGCTACAGGTTGGCTTTATATTAAATTAGAGTTTAGAACTTAATAAAGTTTTATTATTGCTCTAAGGCAGTGGTCTCCAAAGTGGGGTACGCGTACCCCAGGGGGTACCCAAAGTGATACTTGGAGGTACGCCAAAGAAGTAGGCTCACGATCACTTGCGAGTTTATGATCGTGTATCGCGAGTGTGAGGTTCTCTCAATGTTCGCCGTGTCTTTTATTATATATTATATTATATTATATTATATATTATAGGGGGTACAACTTATAATTATTTTCGTTTTAGGTGTACGCGATCAAAAAAGTTTGGAGACCGCTGGACTAAGCAATGATGAGAATTTTAAGAATGTTAAGTACGAAAGAACTGTTGACTTGGTTACTTTTTTGTCTGCTTAATTAACCGGTTACATATCCGGCGCGGGCTGCAACTCCGGCTCAACAGCTCATTATTTCGGATTAAAAATATTTTTTTGTTCCTGTTCACTGTTGACCCTTCGACTCTACCCAAAATTATTTTTCACTCTTGACCCCACCTTAAAAGCACTGTTTCATGGTCACAGTTCCGCGGCACTACCTAAGAACGCGATTATTTTCAATGGAAATAAATGAAGATAGAAACGCAGCAGCTTTGTGAGACAGATTATGATAGGGGGTAACGAGAAAGCGTTTTGTCGTGCTCAGAATTTTGGGGTAAGATGGCCAAGATTAAGACTTGAGATAACACATTGAGAAGAGAAGAATGTCGTTTCATAGTTAGCAACGTCCAAATCGACACTACTTATATATATATATATATATATATATATATATATATATATATGTATATATATATATATATATATATATATATATATATATATATGTAACTCTTAATATATAACTCATATATATAAATATATATACTTATATATATATATATATATATATATATATATATATATATCTTCAACCATTTGTTCCCCATCGGCTATGCCCAATTTTACCGTGTATATATATATATATATATATATATAAACCATATATATACACGGTATATATATATATATATATATATATATATATATATATATATATACTATATATATATATATATGTAACATATATATATATATATAATATATATCAAAAAAATATAATAGTTGTTTGATATATAAATCTAAAAAAAAAAAAAAATTTTATATATATAGAATAAAATGAATAAATATATATATATATATATATATATATATATATATATATATATATATATATTATTTATAAGTGGTTGACTCCAGGGCGAAGAAAATCAATAATTAAAATGTATCGTTATTTTAATAATTTTAAGGTAAATACATTAAATTTTTTGGGTGAACCTAACTGAGCCTAATCTTTATTAACTTAACCTAACCCTAACCTAGCTTATATAAACCTTCAGAATAACCTAAATTAAACCTAACCTAATATTAAGCAGGTCAGCCATATGAAATAGTCTATATATGTAATAATATATATATATATAATATATAATATATATAATATATATATATATATATATATATATAATCATTAATACATATACATATAATATATATATATATATATATATATGTAATATGTATGATGGCATATATATATAATATATATATATATAATAATAATATATATAATATAATAATAATATATATATATATATATATATGTATATATATATATATATATATATATAATATATAACTTAATAATAATATATATATATATGTTAATAATAATAACAATAATATATATATAATAATAATAATATATATATATATATATATATATATATATATATATGTATATAATATATATATATATATATATGTAATATATATATATATATATATATATATATATATATATATATATATATATATATATATATATATATATATATATATATATATATATATATATATATATATATAACCGCCTGTTCGTGTTCATGATTACAATATTTATAAAATTTGAGAGTAATTATTTTGTAGTTTATGCAAATTAAATCTCGCTAATAAAAAGAAAGGAAAAAGGAAAAAAAAACACCTTTTTTTTATCCATGTTAGTTTTGTTGTTGCTTTTTGTTTCCCTTCTTTAGAAAAAATTGTTGAGCAAGAACCGACGAAAAGTAATTATTATTTGGCGCACTGGCAATTGAAATCTCTTTTGGCTTTGAGTTTTTGCTGATAGGCCGGGAAGTATAGAGGCTAATTTAGTTGCTTGGCTATGCTTGCTCTTTGTAATTGGAAATATAATAGAGGGTAAGGGTTGAAGGAGGAGCATAAGAAGAGGAGGAGGGAGAGGAGGCTTAGAAAAGGATATGAGAATTCAAAGGCGCTCTTTCGGTCCTCATCGGTGTTCAAGCGATCATTAGGACAATGAAATGGCGTAAAATAAGACTCGATATGTGAAAAATTATTTTGAAATTGGGGTAAATTCTTCATTAAGACTGTCCTGATTCGTTCTTTCATTCCTTTCTTCATATAGAAAAGCTTTAAGTTCCAGGACTGCAGTCAAGAGCCAGGATGTGAAGATTTTTGGAGGAAGTCGAAATCACGAGTTTGCACTTTTTAAGAGTGAGTCAAAATCGGACTTTTGAACATTTAGGGAGTCAGAATCGGACGTTTGAAACCTAAAGAGATTGCATTGAGTGCCAGAGTCTGATTTTTTTTCTTCTAATTATACAATCAGAGTGCCAGAGTCTGATTATTTCTCTAACTATACAACCTTTACTTTAATACCTGTGCGTAAATAAAATTCAAACTTAAATAAATATATGCACCGACTTTGGAATGCGATTTCTCTGCTGTTTCGTTTTTGTATATTTATAATTGTACTATGTAGCTATATATTTAGATATTTAGATGAATATCCTTTTTTCTTCTGTAAAATGAGTAATTTTATTGTTTCTTCAGCTTCCAACAAACTCTATTAAGACAGGAGCTTCATGACAATTATTTTATTTATATTAGTATTATTATTATTATTATTATTATTATTATTATTATTATTATTATTATTATTATTATTATTATTATTATTATTATTATTATTATTATTATTATTATTATTTTATTTTTATTTAAAATGGAGAAGGAAATTATTAAAATAGAAAGTATATGCATACTAAATCTTTTCTTTTATGTCTTTACAACAGATATAAAGTATATATATTGTATATCTTTAAATAATAATATATAATATAGATATATATATAATATATATATATAGTAATATATATATATACTGATATATATTAATATTATAGTATAGTATTATATATATTACTATTATACGATTTCGGGATGCTACCGATGTATCGGTATTTGGTTCGGTACTGGCAGTATCGGCATTTTTTGGTACGTTAGTCGGTAGCCGATACTTAGCCGATACTTCTTAACTTTTGGGTGAAAAATAATGATGATTAACTTTTATATTAAATAATTAATTGCTAGTTTCCGAATATTATACGGATCGACTTGAGGTATGTTTGTTTTTTCCTTCGACTTCTTCTTTAACTGATTTTTAGCTGTTCTCCACTTGATTTTAGCGTAACTTCTACCCCTGAATACCCTTATTATAATTTTTACAGATTAGCTTCCACTTTTTATTACCAATAATTTTTTTCTTTTTGTACGCATTTCGTGAGTGTTGTTAATTGCCGCGAATGCTTTAAACTTCTGGATTAATTAATATGTTTAAAGATATTTACTTGTAAAATAGAGTTTATGCGTTTTAAAATTCAAGTTTTTAAATTCTAGCTTTTGCGTCGAAATAATTTTCCTCATCTCTTCCTTTTGGTTTTTGTCTTTGTTTCTCTTTTTTTTTTTTTTTCTTTTTTTGAGTGTATTATTGCCTATTTAAACATAAACACTCCCGTCTATTACACGTCTCGAGAATCTCGACTCTCCTAACTTCGATGTTCTGTGGCCTAAAATCTTCCTTCCTTCTAGCATAACCATTAATCTTTGGCTTCTTCTAACTGTCTCCTAACAGAACAATTTTGCATGCGTTTGATTAACTACTTTCTACTTCTTACGACACTGTCACATACTCCTCGTCATCCAAATAATGAGTCTCCTATTTTAGGGGATTGTTAAGTACACACATGATGGTGAGTGTCTCTCATACTGATTTAGTTGGGAGAAGCCGACATCTCAGTATTTCTCAAAGATCTGGAAGGCAACTAATTAAGAACTCACATCATTCTCCGGAATCGTCCAACCAATTCTTGAACATACTTGACTATGTTTCACTCACTAGTCCTTCTCCTCTTTAACGTATTAAATCACCACTCTTCGTCCTACATAAATCGTAACCACAACTTATATGCTCTTAATTTTTAATACTTTGCTCTCCAACAGCCTCCATTCCTCCCCTAATGCGGTGTTTCCGGCCGTTTGATCGGGCCAATTGGGGGCATTTGCGTTGCTTCCACGCTAACTATAATGGAGTGACGCTTTGGATCTGAGAGCTCAGCTTCTGCAATAAACGGGAGCGTAACGTTGAGTCGGAGAGCATCCATCCTGTCTTCGGACCTACAATCTGTTTCGTACCTCATAATCCAATGGTCGATCGTGTTGTGCTCCCTGCCATTCAGGCTAGGATGCTGTGCGTATCGGATGTGAAAAATCATCGTTCTCCTATCACTCTCTCTAATTTTCATTCAGCTGAAAATCGTTGCAAGAATCTTCTTCGACGAGCAAAGCGGACTTTTCATTAAACGGAGATGCGCTGACCTCCTTGGGCTCCGTACTGGCAAACTCTTTTTTAGCCCTTGCCAAAACACACTCTATCATCTTTGTGATTATCCTTTTCCTCCCTTATTCGCTCTGATGTGTCTGTTGCTCTCCTTCTGAAAGGCCAATCTCTTCGGCCTGCCTATTTTTCTCTAACTCAACCCTGTACGATTCTTTCATTCCTCTACTTCTGCCTTCTTCCTCTCCAGTGTCCTATGCCTTTACCTTGATTACATTTGATCCGGTGCATGGGCTCCTGAAATCTATGAACGTTAGGAAGCGGGTGGCCCCGGATGCAGTCTACCCCTAGTTTTGGAGGGGTGCTTCCATGCTGACGCCGCCCTCGTTTCCATAGCCTATAATCCTCATGCCACAATAAACTATGCACCTTCCTCAGTGATGGAAAGTGGCATATGCCCAAACCGATTCCGAAAAAGGAAAGCCGCTCTGACCCTCTAACGATCGCCCTAGTACTCTAAACTTTATTTCATTAAGATCTTTTGAAACCTCTCAACCTCACTTCTTCAGACCATCTGATCTCAATCCCTATGTCCGATCGCCTGTAACGCTTCGGCAACCGAGGTCTAACTAGCGATATACTTTCCTAGTTAACAGATTTATGGTTGGTTTTCTGCCCTGAGAACTAGGGAGACTTGCGTGGTGCCTGACATATCCAAACATCCTGACCGGGTATTGACCGCGCCCGCTTTCCACCGTTCCCCTTCTTCTGGGTTTCCTTCTTCTCTTTGCTTACGCTATTCTACTTTCTTCAATCACTCAATATCAGGCTATGTTGATGGGGCAACTCTTCTTCTTTTTTTTTGTCAGATCAATGGTGTTCTCCAGGTTCTATAGTCTATCTCTCTACTTTATTCCTGGCTTTTCCATTAATGATCTTCTCACCTGCACATCTTAACTCATTAAGGTCACCCCTAACTCGACCTTCATTTTCAAACTCATTTCAATCTGCTCCCGCTCTTTAGCTCTAGAATTTGCTACAATCTTAACTACTCTCTGATTCTGGAAGAATTTCTATGTGGGGCTTCTCAACTTTGGTGAATTTAGCTGTTTTAAGACACGCCACTCTACAAAGACTCCTCTCTAAGACACCTACCTTTCCCATCTCTTTCGACGTTCTCTCGTCTCTCCTGTTACAATAACCATCCCTTGGCATAATTAACAAGAACAAAAATATCGTCTTTGGAAACTCACATCACAAACGGGCTAGGGTGGCCCTTAAGGAACTGGGATTCGTTTAGGAGTCTCGCGAAACTTCTTTTCCTCTTCCATTACTCCAGCTCATACAGCAGCGTTCATCCGCCCTTTTATTGGAGTATGGCTCTCATATCTGGGGGGGGTCTGGTTTCATCCGGCTTTGGATAGGGTAGATCAAAGACCAAAAGGCCTATAAACTATCCTGTACTTTCTAGTTCACTTACCCTCTATCTTTGCGTGCGCGATGTGGTGCTTTTTCTTTTCTATCGGTCAGTAGCGGCAATGGCTCGAGGGAACCCTCCCACTCGCGTACCACTCACCTTGTACGACGCCCCCGTAGTCATAAGGGTGCTGTGTCGGCACAAGAGTTTTGTGTTGAATTAGTAACTCCAGGACTAGTTCGCTGCGGTGCATCTTTCTTTCCTGCTTACTCTGTTCTGTGGAATTCTTCTTCCATCTTCTGGTGTTTCCGTACCCAATTAATCTCCCATATTTACAGTATTGGTGAAGCTGGATAAATTTTCAACTCTTTGCTTTTTATTTGAATTTAAATTCTCCCTCATTTTAAAGCCCATTCGTCGGTGCGCATACTGCGTAATTTGCCGGTGACCAACTTATAAAACAAAAATAGATAATTAAAGTTCTAATAAGGAATTTATTAAGCTGGCTGAAACCCCACAAGAATGGTATCCGACGGTGAACCACTTCTAGAATGCATTACATAGCATAGCCGGATCTTGCTCGCAGTGACAATAAAAAAAGATCACAGAATTGACAGCGCCTTAATCAGCAACCCCTGGTAACAGCACTGATAGCGATCGAATAGTGGCTTTTCAGCCAAATTAAACCTATGAAGATGAAGAGCTTGGATATGTTAGCACTTTGATTTACGTTCAGGTCGATTCATTGACATCGTCATTCACCTCAAAGGAATCAGACCCAAGGACCATCGAAAAAACTGGAAGAGGCAGTCATCAAGGAGCAAGAATAATTCAAATTTGCAATCTGTATAAGAAGATGAAGCCTTCACGAAAAAAACATGGAGATCCTGCCTTACAGAATGAGAATGCCTTTCAGTGTGTGCATGAAAAATGGGCCAGGTTTCCATTATTATTCAGTACTTTGCAAGAACATAATTATCACATCCCTCGCTCATCGTTCGAGAGCGAGCAGTATTTTTAAGTGTAGGTGGGAATGGTAAACACGCCCACAAAGGTAACAGGCTTTCTCCGAATTACTAGTGAAGCTTTGGTTTTTGCCCCCATAAATTGAAGCATTTTGAAATTTGAGTTTTAACTATACTCTAACTTTATCTGTAAAGGAGCATATTACTTTACGTAAGATGTGTCAACATGGCATACTAATAAAACTCCTTTATCTTAATAGGAGTATTATTATTATGTCATGTTCTTGAGTAATAGCGTTTGTTTATTTTGTCTTTTCAGATTGATTGTAAATGAGGTCTCTCTTTCATCTATTTCTATATTTGAATTTCAGTACTAATGCAAAAATCTCTTGTAATTGTAAAATCTCTTAACATAAAAGCTAGTCGCTAAACTTTGTTAATAAGACTTACTGGAAAATGGAAATGGAAATATTTTTTTGAGCTTCATACACAAACCTAAAGAGTTATTAATATTATATTTGTATTATTATTATTTTCTTTTAGTTATTAATTTATAAATAAATATACTTCGGCAACTACTCAAATATGAAATAAATTGACAAGTATTGGTTGTAACAATGTACAAAGTGAATGCATATCCTAGTGCCTACAGTACACAAAGTGTTCATCTTATTACTTGTGTATTTTATAGTTAATTGAAAGTATTCGGTAATCGGTATCGCACTAAAAACATAGAGTATCGGTATCGGTATCGGTATCGGCCATCTGTGTGGATATCGGTAATCATCCCTGAATCATATGTATATATATCAGTATATATATTATATATATATCTATATATGATATATATATATAATATATATAATATATATATATATTATATTAATATATATATATATATATATGAATAATATATATATATATATTATATATATTAATTTTTAAACAAATAATAAAAATACCAAAACTGGAAAAAGTGGAGGAATATGAATATTTAGAACATTCAGAAAACCATACCTCTTATGACTCACACACACACATCTACACCTACACACATGCATGCACGGACACACACACATATATATATTTATAAATAAATATATATATATATATATATTAATATATAGTATATTTAATGTAATAATATATATATATATATCTATATATATATATATCTAAATACTATATTTATCATAATATATATATATATATTTATATAAATATATAATAATATATATATGTTATATATATATATAATATATACTTAATATTATTATATATATATATAATTAATATATAAAATATATTATATATATACTAATATATAATATAATACTATATATATATATCTATATTATATAATATATATATATATCATATATATATCTCTCTCTCTCTCTCTTCCTCTCTCCTTCATCTCTCTCTCTCTCTCTCTCCTCTCTCATATCCCTCTCTCTCTCTCTCTCTCTCTTTATCATAAACACTATACAATATAAAATTAAAAAGACTGACATTTTTGACATTATATTCACAAATATTGATTGTAAATTTGGAAAGACAAGCGCGCGGTTTCGAGTTTTTCTCTTACATTTTAATAAAAAGTCTCTCAACAGTGTTGTGGCTTTGTCAGGAGTGCCAGTTTGCGCTCGTCTCATCCCACCCCTTTTTTTTATAAAGTAAACTTTGGCATTGGCATCGTTAAAGTGGCACCACTTGATTTCCTCCTTCGCTTGGATTGATTTCCCCGAAGGATGTGAGGAGAGTCTTTCCTCTTTTAGGGTTTTCCTCCAAACGTAAAAGCTTAAGTAATTAGTTGTAAAAACTTGTTGTTTTAACCGCGAGCTTTGTTTTTCTTTAATTTGAGAATGACGTACTTTCACACACACATCCACCCACGCCCACCATACACACGCACACGCTCTCACACACCCAAATATATATATATATATATACTATTAGTATATAATAATTTATACTAAATATATATATATATTTAATATATATATTATATATATTATATATATATAATATATATATAATATTATTATATATAATATTATATATATATATATATATATATATATATATAGAAATATCTATCTGACTTTCTCCACGTTCTCTCTCTCTCTCTTTCTCTTTCTCTCTCTCTCTCTTTTTTTTTTTTTTTTTTTCTCACCCTTTTTCGCTCTGTGCAAGCACGCATCACCAGTGCAAACTTAAAAAGTCTTATAGTCCTTTAGAACCCTCTTGCCAGCGTTGTTACTGTTTGTTTTTAATAAGAAAAAGTTGGTCTGATGTTGTTTAGAGTGCAAACACGATTTAATAACTTACTTTGGTTTGCCAAACAAAATTGAGACGGCTTAAAAAAAACTTTAAGCATACATACAATTTCACAGTATTGGACCCCTTAATTTCTAATCGGCAAGTTTTATATAATATTATATAATAGTATATCAGGCCATACTACTTATATTATATATTAGTATATATATATAATATATATATATAAAGTTATAATATATAATATATAATATACATATAATATATATAATAGTATATTATATATATATATATATATAATATAATAAATACTATTTTAATATATATATAATATATTTATATATATATTATATTATATATTATAATATATATTATATATATATATATATATTAATACTATATAATATATATATATATAAATATAATATATAATATAAAATATAAATATATATATTATATATAGTTTATGGTATACTATACTAATATATATATATATATTATATTAATATATATATATATAAATATAATAATAATGTAATATATATATATATATAAACAATAATCAATGCACTAACCACATTAAACTTACATAAAAATAAACCTTGATTTAAAAAATCACAATGTTGTCATGAGTCTTTGAATTAAAATAGAAATAAAATAGTAATATAATCTGTTGTTACTCGGCCACCAACAAAAAAAAAAAAACTAAAACTTCTATAAAACCGTAAAATGAGACCAGCAGTTTCAATACCAAGCATTAAAACAAGGAATAAGCATAAAAATCCAATGTATAATTAAAAACGAGACCGTTTTCAATTTATTTATTTTATTTATTTATTTTTATTTTTTTAATTTTCAATGGGTAGGTCAGTTTTGTTTTCAGGGATTTAGGGTTTTCTTGGGTCGCTGTCTGGTCCTTTTTAGCTTAGCCTTTCTGGCTCCCGTTAACTCTGCTTTCAGTCGTTCTCCATTCTATTCCAATTTGCATGCGGTCTGGTTTTTAACCGTACATTGCATTTTGATGTTTATTCCTTTTATTTTAATGTTTGGTATTGAAACTGCTGGTTTCATTTTATGGTTTTATTGAAATTTTGGTGGTTTTATTCTTGATGGCGGAGTGACAATTTCTTTTATTTTTTCTTATTTTAATGGGAATCTGAAGAGGGCTCTGTTGAGTCGCAGAACGTTATTCCCTAGGTATAATTATATATATATATATATATTATAATATAATAATATATGATTATATAGTTATATATATATATAATATACTATACTATAATATTATATATATATATATATATATATATATACTATATATCTATATAAATTATATTATAGTAATATATATATATATATATATATATAATAATAATATATTATTTATATATATATATATATTATAATATCTATAATATATATATATATATAGATATTAATATTATATATTAAATATTATATATATATAATATATAATATAATATTATTAGTATATCTATATATAATATATATATACTATATTATATATTATATAATAATATATATTATACTACTATATATAATATAATATATATAAATATATATATATATAATATTATATATATAACATATTTTACATATATATATATATATGATATATTACTATAGTATATATATATATATTATAATATATAAATATATTATATTAAGTATATATAATCATATATATATATAATATATATATATATACTATATATCATATATTATATATTAAAATCTTAAGCTACGAAAACATTGATCTATGAAGAAATCTTAGTTTTTATCTATTCTCATCTGGTTTGATGGTATTTAACATAAAATATTTTTTTTATATCGAAGACTTGAATAAGTAAAGTGAATTTCTTAAGAAAGCCTTTCTTGCGTTAAGGAACATTTGGATTTAGCTCTTAATAGGCTTTGGCAAAAAACCTTCCCAAATGTTAAACTTTTGATCGTACGTTGTGACTGGAGAATTTTTTAATTGTTTTCGGTGTCTTGGTTGTATAAAATTGTTTTTTTTCTTATTAGCAATTAAACAAACCATAGCTGAAAATTTCAACATTTTTTTATAATGGCCAGGACATCTTGATGAATTTATTATTATTATTATTATATTATTCTTTATTCCTTATTATTATATTATTATTATTATTATTATTTATTAGATATTATCTATTATTATTATTGATATTATATTTTATTATTATTTTTATGTTTTTAATGGGGGGGGGGGCCCGCGGCCCGGGGGCCCCCCCTGCCTTAAATGATAACTATAGTCAGATATGTTTAAATGTTTGTACCTGCCAAGACTTTGATTACATGGCACCCCCGCGAAGAAAAATTTGTAAAGGTTTCTTAAACATTTCTTTTTTTTCCGTGTTACTGTCGTCTCGTGATCTGTCAAAGCGCAGGGCACTCGAGGGTACGGGGTCTTGCCCAATTTCCCGTTGTCGCGCGGCATCGGCGCCGGCGCCGCGCTGCCCTGGCACAGGCCGGCTACGACGTTCTTGTTTGTGTTTCTGCCTGCCTTCCGGAACTAGTGCGCCGGTGTCATATACGCTGGCTTGTTCCTCCTGCTCCCTATCACCCTTTTCTGTGTCCGCATCTTGCTCTCGTAGGGCGTTGCCGCCTCGGATTTGCCCACTCCGCGTCTTTTGTGGGCATGGGTCTTCTGTGCCCGCCCCTGCGCTCCCAGTTCTTTGTCTCTTGTCATCTTGCCGCTCTTCTTTTTTCTCTGCTGCCCTCCGCTTGGCTCTTTTTGTTTGCAACCCGCGCTGCAATTCGAAGCACTCTGTCCACTGTTTGCCGCCTATCGCCAAGCTTTTCCGTTCCCTGTTTAGTCGTGGTCCCTCGGGGCCCTTGCACCCCCAAAATTCCCGTTTCCTGCTGTTCACTCCCTTGTCCCTCCACGGTATCATTGGGTTCAAGGTTTAGTAGCTTCGCCCGTTTCCTCCCGCCTTGGCCGCGTTGGTTCCATGATAAGGTTTGGTCCTCCGAACTCTCAGGGGCAGGCAGTTGGCCC
Organism: Trachelipus rathkii; assembly: GCA_015478945.1. Lineage (NCBI taxonomy): Eukaryota > Metazoa > Arthropoda > Malacostraca > Isopoda > Trachelipodidae > Trachelipus > Trachelipus rathkii. Next base: position 90,371 of record JABUQX010018630.1, read on the forward strand.
CTTTGCGGCGCTTTCTTTCACCTCCGTGAATAACCTTCTGCAGCACTGTAAGGACCAGTGATTTCTTCTCAAGCATGAGTGCTTACGTGTTTAAGATATTGGAGCTTGTGAGATACATAAATTGAAGCAGGAGAGATGCTATACATTGCAGCTCATTAAAAAATATCTGCCAATCAACATCAATTCTTAGCACAATTACAGTGCTCCGCTCGCGTTGTTAATCCGCCAACTACACTTTATCCTAATAGACTTCTCTGTAAAATTTCCGTTGAAACTCGGCAAGTATGAACAAGTTACCTGTATGCAAATACCATTTCTCAAAAAGTAGCAGAATAGCTAGCCCTTGATTCAATCTCCCGTCCTAACAAAGCTACAAGCCTATCTGATATTAACTCTCAACAAGCTTGCAATGAAACTAAGCTAGCTATAATTTACAGGGGATAATATATATAGAGATCCCATTTTGGCCAAAGACACAAATGGGGCTGCCATTACTTCACGAAAATTGGTTACAAGGCAAGTTTATGGTCGAGTGGTATAGTCTTTTTTTGTCTTAAGTCGCCCTCCATATTACTGGATAAGAATAAGAACTCAGTATAACTGGTAAAAAGATGTTTTAAAACGAACAGATAAAAGAATAAGTCGCAGTTAAGTGTATTACAAGTGATAACAATATGAGCATAACACAAAAAAATTTTGTGTACAACAAAACACAATACCCGAGTGTAGATGAACTTCAGAGAGACCAGTGCATCGTTATTCCTTCTGAGGCAAATGCAGATGAAGGCTTCAAGTATTACGCCCAAAATAAAGTCAAGCTTATGAAACTACCGAACCAAATCTAATAGTTCTACAAGACGTTGTTACGTTCTTCTGATTCGTTCGCTTATATCCTTGCTCCGAGTTTCCTTTAATGGGGCTCTCTTTAAGGGATTCATATACCTTAGAAGATGAATTGGAGAACCTCCGCAAATGGAAGGCTTGATGCATTTAGCTTAATATATACATATAGTGCTTCGTGGCTTGAGAAAGGTGATGGAAATCTGTTCAAGTAAACGTGCAAACGTATATGCGTTCTGGGGTCTGTTGGAGGCATGAAGATAGATGAACAGACGAGATAATAAATAATCCAATGCAAACTG
>JABUQX010018631.1:20000-42003 GCA_015478945.1 Trachelipus rathkii
TCAGACTCTCTCCCCTAGTTCATAATCTTGTATTCCTTGTTCGTTGAACATGACGTCTAAGTATATACACACACACACACACACACACACACACACACACACACAACAATATAAATATATATATATATATATATATTATAAAATATAATATATATATATAATATATAGTATATATATATTATAGATTATATATCAATAATATATATTATATATATATTATATTATATATATATATAATTAGTAAAGAATTTCACAAATTCAAAGAAATATCCAACTCGTTTGCGCGACAAATCTGTTCAGATAAGTTTCTACGTTCTCGGAATAAACAATACAATGTTTTATGACCACAAGGTATTGCATTTCTCTTTGAACGCTTCCTAACCTTTTTTCTGAGTATCTGTCATGGTCTTCAAGAACTCATAACTTATAACTAATAGAGGACTAATATGTTGCTTATATATTTCATTCAATTTCAAGATATTATATCGGGGCTAAATTCAACAGTTTTGGTTATAAATGGAAATATATGTATATTTACATGTATTATATATATATTATATATATATAATATATAGTATATTATATAATATTATGTATATATAGGTATATATTATATATATATATATATAAATATATTATATAATATAAATATATAATTATATATAATATATATAATATGTAATAATAATATATATTAATATATAATAATATTAATATATTATATAATATATAAATATATAGTATATATAGGTATATATATATATATATATATATTATATATAATATATATATATATATATAGATATAATATACTAATATATATTGGTGCATCTTTCTTCTGTTAACTTTTTTTGTGGGAAAAGGGGTTCACATACATTGGGGAAAAGGGTTCAATAACTTATAAATTTACTGCCAAAGAAGAAAATAGCATGGTTGGTGATTTTTTTTAATTTTTTTTAGAAAAAAAGTCAATTTTTGATTTTTTAGATTATTTTTTTTTTTTTTTTTTTTTTTTTTAGATTCGTGACAGTCACGCGAAATATAATTTGTTAAACAAACTTTTCTAAGTTCGATATAGTATTATTATTTATTGAATTTTATTCATGCTATATAAATCAAAATGGAAAAATCAGAAAGGGGAAGTAACTGGGAAATAAATAAAAAATTTGTGTATACTAAATTTTACTTTTGTTAGTTTATAAAACATTCAAAAAAATAAGACCAGGACCTATTTATATGGACATATGCAAAAACAATATACTTTAATTATCCACATCTGCGCATTAACTTCAATGTTTTAACTCTACGCCCTAGCTCTAGGTTCAAAATCTTACGATAGGGCCTATGACACAATATAACAGCATCGATAAAGAATCCTTTTAGCCCTTGTGACTATGTTTAAAAGAGTGGTTGTTGAAATTGAAAAAAAAATTATATTAAAAACTTCACAATATATATTGTTTTATTTTAATTATTTATTTCTATTATAGTTAAATCACTTAAATATACATAATATATATATATATATATATATATATATATTATATATATAATATATATATATAAACAAACAACATATTTTTATATAATTATTATATTATAATATATATATATTATATATATAATATATATAAATATATATATATATATATATATATATATATTATATATATATATAGCATATATATTTATAATACTATATATATATATTATATATATTATAATATATAATATATATATATAATATATATTTATAATATAAATATATATATAACAACAACATAAATTAAAAAAAATCAAAAAAATCAAAAAACCATGATTTTTTTTAATAAAAAAAGTCAAGTAAAAAAAAACAGTTGATTTTTTTCATTTGATTTTTTTCGTGCCATCCCTGGTAAATAGTATAAATATAAAAAATATAATTATTTTAAAGTAAAGGTTAGTTATTAGTTAAGGTAATATAAGTAAGTCAGGAAGTATAGTAAGTCAAAAGTAAGTAAGTTACTTAAGTTACGTTAGGTAACATAGATTTAAACTTATTACTTGGCAACATTATTCTTTATGCTTATTGGTTAAAAAAACCTTCTAAAGTGGGAAAATACAAACATTTGATAAAAATACCTATTCGGTGAAAAATTTACTTAATAGCATCTTATATATATATATTATATATATATAATATATATATATATATATTATTATATATATATATATATAATATATATATATATATATATATATACTGTATATATATAACTATATAATATATATATATATATATATATAATAATATATATATTATATATATATATAATATATATAATAATATAGCCTTATATATACTATATATATATATATATAATTTAATAATATATATATATATATACTATATTACAGCTATATATGAAATGGGAAAGGTTTAATTCAGTTTTCCTTTCGGACTACCTGGTGAATGTGAGTTGTTACTTTATAAGTGATTGAATAGAATAATCATAAATGTAACTTTAAGAAAAATTATAAGAAGGATCATACATTTCGCTGACAAAGTCTAATAAAAAACATTACTCATTCCGCTTTCGTCAATTCATTTTTTTACGAATATCTCTGTCAGATTCAAACAATTATCCACTCTTCCTTTAAGACTACTCCCACCTTTTCGAATTTCCTCGCTTCCTTTTCAAATAACTGAGCTATAAGCGAGGGTAGCCAACAAAGTTTTACAACTGCATCCTCCTTCTATCGTGAATTGTCTATTGGAAAAGGCATAGAAATTGATTTTTTTGGGACAAAGTTTTGAAAACCTTGCAAATTTCAATAATATTATTTGGTTACCCTATGTGGATTCAATCTTCCACAAACTATGAACTTATCGAAAAAACGTACAGCTCAGTCATAATAAATGTCTTCTACCATTGATTTTAATTTATGTACTATATTTTTAATTTTTCCTAGTGAACAATTCCTTTCTTGGAGAAATTGCGCACAAAAATATTATCTCTAAAAAAAAGTTTAATGCCGCTTGAGATTTGCATGTGCTGAGAGGGCTGCGCCGGATAAGTCGGGAGTGCGGCGAAACAGTCGTGCTGGAGTCGTGCAAGTTTCCACGAGGTCGGGCGGAGTCGGAGTCGAAGATTCTGTTGCAAGTGGAGTCGGAAGTCGGAGCGGCAGTCGAAAAATTTCTGTGTAGGGACATCGATCGGAGTCGGAGTCCGAAAATTTTTGATTTAACCTATTTATTTATTATTATTGATTATTATTATTATTATATTAATTTTTATATTATATTATATATTTATATTATTAAATTTTTATTATTATTATTATTTATTTTTAATTATTATTATTATTCATTTGAAAAATGAAACTTAATGTATCAACTGGTGAAAATTTTATGCTTGCTGTTTATAATAAAAATAAAAAATAATTTTTGCATTATTAATTAATATTTGTATCTATTTTCCTTTCTAAATATAATTTGCTAACTTTCAAGTATTTGGCTGCTGCGCCTGCATCTTATGTCTTTAGCTAATAGCATATTTTAGCGGATGGCGATTTTTGTGGATAGTGTTGATTTAAAGTGTAGAATGGATTTGAGGATTGAGATTTAGGAATGTTATCACAAGTATCACTGTCATTATATATTATATATATATTATGTATATATTTTAATATATAATATATAACATATGATATAATATAGTATATATATAAATAATATATATATATATATATATATATATCATATATAACTATATTATAATATATACTATATATAAAGTTGGAGTTGTCGCAGCCTGTCAGGACAAGGTGAAGATTTTTCTTCGCCATTGAGTTAAGGCGCAGATGTGCAACCTGGTCCTTTTACCTTTGCTATTGTATTACCCTCCTTCGACCAGTGTAGAATCTTATGCGCCTAGAGGCAAGATCCTCTAACCTCTGGGTGAACAAGCTTTGAAGCCTAATGAAAGAAAATGCTAGTTCTACTGAAGAGCGAAACCCCTACCTTATGAGCATTAACGGAGGGACTGCATCGGAAACAATTGAAAACGAAATGGTGTTTTAAGAATGATCTAGGGTAGAAGTTTCGGGCCCAAAAGAAGATGTATGGACCAACTGACGGGGCGAAAGCCCTTCCTGGGAGCTTGTTATATATATATATATATATATCTATATATAATAATATATATAATATTATATATAGCTATATATATATATATATATATATAATATATATATATATATATATATATATATTTATATAATATATAATATATATATATAAAATAAACCGTGTTACCAGATTGCGTAGATAGGACCCAACTCTTGTTGCACCCCCAACGCAATCTCTTTCGCCCGCCTCAACCCTTTGAAAAAAAAGTTATAATGTAGAATAATAAAACTAAAATTATAATTCTCAAAATTTATTTAAAAAACTAAAGCTTCTGAGCACTCTTTAAAGGCGAGATTTTTGCTTTCTCTTTTCTTTCGTAAATGAGATCTGTATCGCTGAAAAGATGATCACCAGCTACACTTTTGAAGGCATTCTAAGTTATTCCCTGCCGTAGTTCTGCCAAGATGTTGAAAACTTTTACAATTATCACGCCAATCAAACCAATGGATCTTTAATCCGATTCCAAGTTTTCCTTTTTAAAATTCTTCGATCAATGACGAGTTTGTTCCTTTGGACGACCCTTCTAACAAAAAAATCTTCATCGCTTCTTTCTTAGAGTCAAAAGAGACACGTTTTGTGGATTCTGCATTGGTTTCGCTAACAGATGATAGTAAATGTGTGCCTGTTTCTGCAATCATTTGCTTTTAATTGGCCTTGTGAGTTATGATAATTTGCTGGCTTTAGTACTAAGGATATAAAAAGTGATCATAGTACCATATTATCATATAAATAAAAATTTATTTTAAACACTATTATGATTGAAATACACTATATATAGTATATAGGTATTCAAACAATATGTTATTATTTTTTAATTTGCAAGTATTTGATGAGTTATTAACTATTAACAAGATATAATATATATTATATAATATATATATATATGCTATATAATATATATTGAAACCCAAACCTTGAGCAAGAAATCCTGGATTTGTGTACCATTTTAAAAAGTAAGTGAGATAAACTTTCTTATATTATTTATTAACATTTCTTATAAATATAGATGCTAATCGTCCCCAATATTCATAAAGGGCCTACTGCTCCTCTTTCAGTTAAGTTGTTTTTATACCATGTTCCCTCTATGAACCTACCTCTCTAGTGTAATAAGACTCTAACCACACTTGATTGTGCATTTTTTTATATATAATTTAATATTAACAAAAAAACCTTTGTGCATTGATATTTTATATTCTTTATTATTGGAAATTTTATTATTTCCTTCAATAAAAGAAATTTTTTTAAACATTTTAAAACTGTTTTTCATGGTTTTTTATATAGCCTTATTTATTATTATTTATTATGATATATTTGAATACGAACCACAAAATGTATTCATTATCTCACCCGAGCACGCCTTAATTTCAATAATCTTTTTATAATGCCTATATACTTTTATAAAATAATATATGCAATCCTTAAACTTCCTTTATAAGAAATTTAACTATAAAGAAGAGTCAAAGTACCCGAAGTTTACTACAAGCATCTCTAAGAATAATTTTTCGAAATAAGGCAAGAATTATCTAGGCCATTTAAGGTAATTAATGGCTACTGATAGGTAGAACATTGAAAATTTTAGTAAACCTGCCTTTAATTGTTTTATGTTCATGTGTTCCTTCAGATCTTAAATAATAAGGATTTCCTAAATGACTCAGAACAATCATTAACATGTTTAAATTATAAGAAAAATCGTAAGACAATTACTTCTTAGTAATGCTTTTCATAAAACAACATAACATACATATATCACTAAATCAAGAAGCACACCTCCCTGAAAATCAACAGCTGTACTACGATGCCAATTATAAATAATTTTTCAATTATTTTTTGACAAAATTTAAAATATAATGATAAATCCTTGTAATATATAATAACTGTATATCCTATATAAATTTTAACATATATCTATATATCCATCAAATCATTCCACCTGCCTCCTATGAGCATCCATCCTTTAATCTTGTCATTCTCCCCACAAAAATTTTACTACTAATAATTAAATTACTATTGTTATTATTATTACAACAACTACACTACTTCACTACACTACTACTACTACTACTACTACTACTATACGACTACTCTTGTACTTTTACTACTACTACTACTACTACCACAACTACTACTGTAGACTACTACTTACTTCGAAACTCAACTAAAAGGGAGAGCGATTAGACTACAACTAATAGCTTTAGTGTTTACGCAAATTCTTATTTCTGGCAACCCATTGCTATCCCCGTCCTCTCTAATAAGGAGAAGTTAAAGATTCATCGAATCGCACTATCGCCCTGTGTAGTATAGATAAATATCTTTGACATCTCACCGATTTAAACGCTATCGGTTCTAAGACGGGCCTAATCTACGCAACACCTCAATGCACACTGAGTAGTGCCACACCACATGCCTAGAAAACAGCCACCCAATTTTAACAAACTTTGGTTGCTGCTTAGAACAGATCCGTTCAAAGTGAGCAAACTCCATATGTCGCAATTAAAATAAGAAAGTAGCGTCAATGATACAATGGCTAGAAAAAAATAGCAACTAAATGTAAAGAATACATAAACAGGCCTGTTTTAAACAGTTGGACACATCCAACGCAATAAAATAAAACTATAATCATTCGACGATCAAACCTCTGAGTTTAGCGTAGTAAAAAGCCTGCGAGAAACAAACCGTGTCATATCAAACTTGCTGGTTGCCCAAGCCGACATGATATTTGATGCTTGGGAAATACATCTGTTCAAGCATGAGCAAAAATATCATAAGGTAAGAGAGTAAGTTTATTAATGCTAAACAATGTAGCAACTGACCTAGATGTTATAAATATAGTAAACAAGATTTAAACTACTATGTTAAATATATGAAAGTTATGTGAGTATGGTAAATAAGACCAAAAATACTTTAACACATTAGCATTGAGTGGACTGTAAAGTCTTTCTAATTGTTACTATCTGTACTACTACTACGACTACTACTTAACTTCTACTACTACACTGAGAAGGAAATTCAGCTACTAATATATAATGAATAATGAATAAATATAAATGTTCCAAAAAATAAATGAATGCACCAGTAATAATAATAAAAAAAATAATAATAATTAATAATAGATGATATAATCATAATAAGTAATAAAATAATAATAATGGAAAATGAGATAAAAAAAAAAAGAAGTCCTCCAAAACAAATCAAGAAAATAAGAAAAAGAGCACACCGAAAATACATAATTTAAAACGCGAAGAGTATATATATATAACTATAACCACCACCAATAAAAAACAAAAAATATACAAATAAATAAAAAACACGAAAAAGAAAAAGAAATAAAAAAATCAAATATTAAATTCGCTTTTCCCCTCTACAAACCAATTCATTGAGAATATGAGTGCTCGCGTATACATAGATAAACCATAAGGGTCTTGCCCTGAATAAGTCTTTTGGTATATATAAAATAAAATCTTAAAATTCACTCTGGAAAAAGCGATACACGCCATGTACGTTTATGCGCGCAAAACATGTAGGGTATAAATGCTCAGCGGACACAAAACAAGAGTACGTTATGTCATACCAAATATTATTTCTAATGCCACAAAATAGGACGAACGAGGCTTTTATCCCTTTAATTTTCTCAATGCCTCAATTTTATTACAATAAACTGAGTTGAACTTTTACATCACGTGAGCAAATACGCTGCATATTAATACTCAATAAAAAAGGGAGATCCTCATAAAGGAAGTTCTGTACCCGTAATATATTATTAATAATAGAATATATTAATATAATATTAATAATATAAATAATATATATTAATGATATTAAGTATATTATAAATATATAATAATTATAAATATATAATATATATTAATATATATATCTATTAATATTATATATATAATATATATATATATATAAATTAATTAATTAATAATATAGTATATAATAATTAAATATCATAATATAAAAATTATACTATATATATATAAAATTGATTATATATTATATATTAAAATATTATATTAATTTAATACTATTTATCATAATATTGTTAATAGATTTTAATATAATATATATACTACTAGAAAAGAACCTATACGTATATATTGTACATATATTGATTATTCAAATATATAATAATATATATATATTATATATAATAAACTCTATATAAATAAGATCTTCTGGCTATTTTACATAGACAGTTCTTCTGAGAGATGATTCCTGTAAAGTGAGCACGATAATAAGACTTTTATAACAAATAATAAAATACTGAATTGAAGTACACGAAGTATCAAGATCAAGTTAGTATGTTAATATATTAATATATTAATATGTTTATATATAAGTAATTTTTTATTATATACAGTAATAAAGCGCACAGATGGCTAGAGGAATATAATATAATAGTGTATAAATTAATGAAATTATATATTGTATATAAAATAGAATTATTGATAATCATGAAAGATCAAATCCTATACCTCCAATCATATAATACAAATATTATGTTATATAAATTAATATACTGCAATGAAGTACACAAAATAACCAATAAATAACGAAGTAGAATTAAATATGAAGTAGAATAGTAGTAATTTACACAACAGATGACATATTTATTATATCTATTATTAATAAAATAAAAATAAACTATATAAGTAACTACATATCTACGATAATTATGTTGATAAAATTATATTTTAACTTCTATTAAATAGAAATAAATAACTATACGATGTATATATAAAATATATATATAATATACTAAAACTAAATAAACAATATTTAGATAAATGAATAAACAAAATAAACAAAAGGTAAGAAAGGTAAAAAAGAAAATACATAACCATATAGTAAGAATAATATGAGAGGTGATCACAAATATTTTGACGCTTTTCACAGAATCTCTAGCGTACTATTCTTACAGTAGAATATAATAACTATACTATATATGTATATATCACTATTAGTATATATATAAATATATATAAGTATACCTTTTACTAAAAACCTCTAATATATGTAGTATAAAGTGGGACGATCGTTTACTAGTAAGTGAAAGACATCTACAAATAAATACTTATGCAGACCATGATAATCACAGTTATACACAAATAGAGATTAAAAACTTTTGAGTATCACGAATACTGCTAATTAGTGAGTAAAATACTATGGAGGAACATACAGAATAAAAGGAAATATAATGCTATGTTTTTGTATACTTCTTACATTAAGATGGAACACTAATAAATAAGACATATGAGCCTAATATTTGAGTTAATATATTAAGAGTTGAGAAGTCCAAAATCAATATATTATATATATTAATATACTAATTTTTCATCGAAATTAAAAAAGAAAATTAAAAAATATGAATATAAATGAATCGTATTTATAAGATATATTTCAGTGTATCATTGCTGCATATTAATAAACCTATTCTCTAATTTCAAAAGTGAAATAATACAGATGAGTAATTTACCGATAAGGAAAAAAATCAGTATTTGATAAATACATATAGTCTATATTAGTGGGAATGGTTAGAGTACTGACTATGATGTCTATAGATGTTCATTTCGATCTGTATATTATAGTAATCTTACTCACTGATTTCATGTAAGTATTTAGTTAATATTGGAATTCACTTCATTGTTTTTTTTGAGTTTCACATAACATATAACAAAACACATTAAGTATAAGAAGTTGTATAAACTTTTAAATTATAAATATAAGCATAAAACAATATACAATTAAATCTATAAATACTATGTAGGAAAGCGTATATATAATATATATAATTAATATATATATATATTATATATATTATAATATATATAATAATATATAATTAATTTATTTTAATATAATAAATAATTTAATATTAAATATAATTATATCAATTAAATATTTACTATAAATAATCATCCAAAAATAAAAATTTTATGTATATAATATAATATATATTAAATAATATAAAATATATAATATAAATATAAATATAGTAATATAATAATAGATATATATATATATTATTAAATATAATATATATATAATATAATATAATATTATTAATATAGATATATATATATATATATATAAATAATAATATATATATAAATATATATATAATAATTAAATACATTATATATATAAATAATATAATATATAATATATATATATTATATATATATAATATATATATATATATAATATATAATTATATTAATTAATAATATATATAATTATATTTTAAATAAATAAAATCTATTATATAAACTAATATATTAAATATATATACTTAATATATTATGATAAATAAATAATATATATATATAATTATATATATAGAACATAATATATACGCGCTTACTTAAACGCTCACATCTAAAGTTACTGCATATACATAAAGAATTATCAAAATAATAAAAATATATTAACAGATAAACTCACTAATTGAGATTACGTAAATAGATATGTTCTAAAGTGGAGCCGAAATGAGGTATAAAATATATAATATTATATATATATATATTATATAAATATAAATTATATAATTTGATTTTGGTTTTTTTTGTTTTTTTATCATAAAAATAAATTGACAGTAAGAAAATGAGTGATACACACTACCTAAGGGATTAAAGTCTTACTACTACTCACTATACTATAAAGCGTGACTTAACTGGAGCTTAACGCTGTAAGATATCTGGTACTAATTAATATAAAATAAGTGTATAAAGTAATGATAAGCTATATATAATAATAATAATTAGTTCAATGTTCCGTTGCTAATTACTTAGATATATGACTGTTAAGAATTTGTGCATATATATTAAAATAAATAAATTAAATATAATCCTTAAAATAATAATAATTAATTACAATGGAAATTTCTCGTATAATATTATAATTAACAGTTCTAAACTATAAATAAGATATTACTGTTACGTAGCAAGAACAAAATATCCAAACATTAGTTCAATTATTTCTGAAAATTTAATAGCCTTATGAGCCTATATTAAGAAGTATGGTAATTCTCTTGTAGAATTATGCCGGCACAATTTAAATGTCTACAAATATAGTAGAAAATTTAATTTAAAAAAGATATATATCTAGTGTATAAAGTAGAATATTAAGGTCTCAAAATTGCCCTCTTTCTTGTTAACAATAAGCTTAATTCTAAGGTGTTAACTGACACGAATAATTATGAATGTCTTAATAATAAAATATATAATAGCAATGATCAATTACATTCTTCATCAAAATAATTCAATATACTCAATCAATATATAAATAAATAAAATAGATGTAATTTGTATATAGATATAAATAATAAATAAGAAACAATATTAATTAAAATTAATTCACACAATAATAATAATCAAGAGTAAATCTTCTCTGAACAATGCAATTGAGATTAATAAGTGAAGTTATTAATATTTTTCAATCAATATAATAATAAAATAATAATAAATAATAAATAATAATAAATATATAATTAAAATATATTAAATAATAATAAATAATATAATTAAATATAATTTAAATATATAATAATAATATATAATTTAATTAAATTAATAAATAATATAAATATAATAATAAAGAATATATAATAAATATATAAATTAATTTATTATAAATATGCTTTCTATCTAATTAATTAATTAAAAGTAATATAATAATAAATAGATATTTAGTATAAGCCAAGAATGTCGACTCCCTCAAAGAATAATAATAATATAAATAAGTATAATAATAATTTAGAATACCGTTAATCAATATAATAAAAACATTCACTTAGCATTAATTTAAAGAGATGTTGACATATAAAGAAATCTGTTTCCTCTTGTCAACCGCGGGTACTTCGGATCTTACAAAAAAGGAAAATTAAAACAATATGGGACACCATTAAAGAATGTATCTCTATGATGCGTGATTGAAATGCAAGAAAAAAAATATATCATTATTATATTCAGAATTATTAAAGTTATTTTAGATCATGTAGCATCAACTATACAGAATAATCTTCACCTTTAGAAAGTTCATTTTCTTTATAGTTAGAAGTATCATAGGTTAAGATTAGGAGATAATATGGTATACGTACTTCAGTGAAGTTGTGTAATTTTTATCAATGGAACAATAAATATCGAAAGCGGTCTTTCGTTTATACCCAGACATGATAGACTTAATTCAAACAAAAAATAATAAAAAATTTCCTCCCATTTTTCACTCCTCTTTAGAAGCATTCAATTTATTGTTCTATCTAATGTTCATATATGAAAAAGAATTTTAATTATGTTATAATAATTAAAAATTTCCGTGTATACCAAATAAATTGTTTGACAACTGTGAGTTTCATGATCGAGTCACTCTGTTCGTTTAATATACCCATCCACCGTATTACACAACATCAGTGAAGTCCTTCGCATTATATATACTAGATTTCTAATATAAAGTAATTTACTGTATATGTAATATTGACTTAAATATAATTCATTAATATTACTACTTAATATGCATCTTAATCTTACAATAATATAATCTCTTACACGTTATTTAATATCATATTAAGTAAATATCTTTTCCATAGGTCCGAACGATAAACTTTATTTGAATAATTACATACACTATAAACAAAATATAAACTATTTTATATATATAAATATTTAATAATTAAAATATATATATTCATTAGAGAAACTCATTAAAATAATTCTTCAAGATTCCCCTTTCTGTTAACAATCCATAGCACCAGACACACCGCAAATATCCTATAGCGAATTTGCAACGAAATACATATAAAATTTGTTTGGTAATCGAATCGACATTGAGACAAAATATTCACCACTACGAATATAGTTGACAGCCAGTCAGCGATAACTACATTGGTTTAAGTTTAATCTACTTTTATAAATTTTCAAAAATGGTAAACATTTCGGTATATATTTTGGGACAGTCTCACCAAAAAGTTTCAAAAATACCTAGCTTTTTTGAGACCAATAAGGCACACTAACATTCAATTCGACATGTGAATTTAGAATTATTATACTATCTCCTAGAAGAAGGGGGCAATTGCGTGGGGTTGGATTTTTTTGTAATCAGGATGCATTCCATAGTGATAATGAAATCTCATACAGAGTAGAAATAACATAAGTGCTTCAAAAATCAAAAGTGTTTGTTCAAGAACTTTTAAAAAATTTAAGAAATGCACTTCACCACTTTGCTAGTAACTAGATATATTGAAACATTAAAGGTTATTAAAGCAAAGTTCGAAATTGAATGATAGTTGTAAAATTATAAAGCATCTATAAGCCTTCTGCATGTCTCAAAAACGGAAAAACACTGATAAACCCTTTTGTCACATTTTGCATTCCTTCCTTCCTTAGTTTTATCTCCATATATTATCCCAAACCACAAAATTGTACTAAATCTAAACATTTTACTATTTTACCGACTTATTTCGGGTGAATCAACTTTATTCAAAGATTTCGCCAAAAAAATTGTGGCTGAATGATTACCCAAAGCAAAATCTATAACTAAGGCATGTTTACGAAAAAAAAAAAACGAGTAATTAACTATTCACATATAATCCAATCAACAAATAACATTAACGAAGAGATATATTTGCTATTAATAAAAAACACAAGAGAATTTACCATGAAAATCGAATATTCAATTACCTAATCATATTTGATAGTTACGAAGCCTGTCAGTCAAGCAAGAAGCACACATATATTAAGGAAATTAGAACTCAACGACTTTGAAGTCTTTAAAAACTTCCATCCCTGGCTATTTTTAAAAAAACCAAACATGAATATAATAATACTTTAGAAGAAACTGTGCAAAGAATATATTCATGATGGACCTCACCTTTTCACAATAGATTAAATTATAAATATTATATAAGCATTCACGCTCAAAATATTTTTAGTGTGTAATAAATATAATTAAAATAATTATCCTATTAATCAATCTTATAACGATAAATTGTATATTTTACCATAAACTGTTTATAGCTATTAAGCTCTCAGTTTATATTATCTAAGCATAGAATAGGATATATTATGCAATGGAAATTGAAATTCTTTGAGGTAGAAAGAATTTAGAACAATTCTGCCAAAATGGTGAGGTTAGATAAAAGACTAATAATCCCTTACGTTCAAAACCCAATTTGTCTTAATATTCAATAAACTGTCTTTATTACCCAAAATCTTATAAAAAAACCTATTTTCATCGCAAAACATTTATTCTAAAGATTGCGACGATTATATTCCATGTCATTGGTAATTCTACTTGAACACTTCTATCCGGCACTGTAAAGCCATACTGTGGCGGGATGAAGAATTTTGCCGGCGGCATATTTATCGGCACGAACCGGATCTTGTATGATAAGCAATTGTTTATAAGTATAATAAAAATAATTATACTCATATGCCTAATCACTACGGCGAAAGCTGAAGATCTAAGCAAGTATCTTATTTGTATCTTACGGAAAACTTGAGCCACTTACCTATCAAATTTATTCATCAAGAACATATCTCGTGAGGACGTTATTTAATCAAATAGGTCTTTTATGACCAAAATGTAATAAAACTAGAGCAGTAATTACTAAATACGAAAATTCTCACTGATACTCACTCTTGATAGTGATTATATGTCTTGGTAAAGAATTGATTGTTACCAAATCTCATATACTAATAATGAAAACTCGACAAACTTGCTTTTACGCATCATAACGGATAAAAAGTATGCCAGCCGAGAGTTTATAAAAATTTTTGACGGGATCCTATTATTAACAAATATATAGGAATTATCGAAGATTTATTCTGTTAAACATATCTTTGGATAGTTGTGGACAAAGAGTTAGAGCTTTTGTTCCCACCAATAACACTAGTGTTAAACTCAGTAGCTAAAAAGATGTATTCCGAACATTGCTCTATTAATTATGCCCCAAGGCACCCACTACTGAGAATTGAAAAGAGTTGAAAGGACAAAAATATTCTCACAAAAAGCCTGCTACAGAACCAGACCGACTCTAATCAATAAACCCGAACACCGAGATAAGATTAACACATCAAACGACTTAAAGATTAACTCAGAACAGACGATTATATGAATATTATTAAAATTATAGTAATTAGAAAATGTAGAATCGTTTTCTAAAAACTGGAAATACCTCTCTCAAGAGTCAGTGATAATACAGAAAGAACACACTGATACATTACCAAGAAATATAATGTTACGCATATATGATTATATGTATAAAATTATGATAATCAAACCAAGGAAAAGAGGGGGGGGGATTAAAAGTTACTAAATATGATATAAGATCTTATCCGTTATGGTACATTCTCTTGAAGAATCTTTCAATAGATGTTTACCCCATATCAGCTGTAGAGTAAGCTTGCAAGTAAATATGCTTAGTCATTATTCCTCACCAACTATACTATATGTTCCAATGTGTATAGAGTAATATATGGTAGCTAATGCTGGTAATATACTTAGATATAATTAGCTATATGGAATTAAAATATGCTGATGAGAAAGATTGTAAGAAATTAGACTATTCCAGCTAAAGTAATAAGCGTCCACGACACTAGTACGAAGACATCACATATTTACGATATTATATACCAATAAATAAAGCTGTTAACTAATTACTCTTCAACCACCTCCCTTTGAGCATCATATAATTCCGGAATTACTAGTTACCTACTATATATCATATATTAGCAGCAGTAATATTTTAAATATTACATAATACTACAAGCAAATGTCCAAAAATTGTATATATATAAAATATTCACATTAGAATAAATAAATCTAGGATACTTTACCATTCCTAAATAGTAGTATATATACTATGACGCTCACTGAATGTATGGTATAGGATAAAAATTTGGTGAGCTGTGTCCTTGGTTTAGGATATGTCATCTAAAAAGTATTTCTGGTTCTACGCACTAGTAGCTCCCTAACACACTAATATATATATACACACTATACTGAACTTAATTCATTATATTTAAGGTAATATCGTAATATATATATATTATTACATCAATATATTACTATATGACTTATATATATATAATAAATATAGATAGTATATATATATATATAATATTTTGCATACTCTCTTATATATGTATAACTTCCATACAGAACCTAAGGATCAATATCTCTACCATAAAGTATATATAAAAATATATATATATATATATATTAATTATTATATATATTATTATACATAGCATATAGTATTAATAATTAATATATATATTATTATAATATATATATATAATTATATAATATATATAATATATAAATATTATATAATAATATATATTAATATTATTTATATATTAATTAATATATATAATATATAATAATGTAATAATATAGTTTGTAATAAAAATAGTAAAAAAATTAAATAGTGATTAAAACATACTAACATTCGAAGATAATGCTTATGGAATTCCATAAGACCAAAAACAACAGTATTTGTACACATTTCACAGTGGCATTAGTAAAGGTTGACGGTGCGGTTGACTAGTTGGTGTCGCAATCTGAACTGTGGATCTGATCAGTTGCGGTAGCTATTATATTGAGCTGACCTAAACCAATGGTTACCGGTGTCACTATGCATGGTGCGTACATTTGACGGTGCGTCCTTCAAGTTTTCAAAAAGTTAAAACTCGATGCGCGTGCCTGGTGTCAATTAAAATATTGACGGTGTTCTGTTTCCCGGCTACAGCTTATCGCTCTTCGTGCGTGCAGGCTACACTACCGATCAAAATAGAGTGCAGAATAAATCAACACTTTTAACTAAGAGGTTGTAAGCTTTAAGTACTCAAAATAATATACCTCTTGTAAGTAGCTCTGGCACAACATTATATGGAGGCAATGCTAGCCAACCCTACACAGAAACTGAAATAGTCATAAAGCTGTGTACTCTCAAAGGAACTGCAATTCTATTCCTCATAACAATATGATGTGATATTGAAACATATCATTGAGCGTCTGTACCAATCACTTCATTGAAAATTAAAGAGAGAGTAGTTGATTTGTTCTTCTATTAGGATGACTATATGTAAGTTTTTCCATTCAATAATCATCATAACCATGAATACTTTCCGGTCTATCCGCAAAAAAAATTCATGCGATATAGACTGGTTTAAATAAGGCGGATTTATAGTAGAATAATTTTCATTTGATCCGATTATCACTTGCTACTTAGCATTGCACCTCCTGTCTCTTAGTCAGGTATTTTCCGTTAGTTCATAGTGCATTTGGGAGATTTAGAATTCATCGGAAAAGTAATTGGTTATTAAACCTTTTGTTATTTCTTCTAAAAACAGCGAATAAAAAAAAAAAAAAAAAATAGTAATATCGAAACCAGATAATTTTTATTTTTTTATGAACTTTCTGAAGCATTTAAGCCATGAGTTCACACATTGTCTACGGAAATTCTTGAAATTTTTGCACTGCTGAGTAGTACGGATTATAGTCGGATAGTTGGTATAGATGCGTAAATTTTGTTTTAAAAAGTGGTAGTAGCGGAAGTCGACGTATCGGTATAAGTCGAAAATTTTTTTTTTAAATGGTACACCTAACTTTTCAAGTCGGAGTCGGTGAGAGTCGGAGTCGAAAAAATTTATTTTACCGAAAACCCCATATATATATATATATTATATAAGACCTATATATATATATATTCATCACTGATATATGTAATATATATATATATATAATTAGTATAGTTATATATATTATATATCTCACTGATTACATAAGTAAATGAAGAACCAATTATATACTTTCACACACACTTATAAACTCACAGCTAAGCTTAAGCAATAAATTTATATATATATATATGAGTAAGAATGTGGTTACTTTTTAAAGACTGCACACCATTTCAATTAAAATAAGATATTATTTATATATAAATATATATATATGATAATATATATTATATATATTATACTATATATATACTAATTATGCCCTCCACCTCGCCACAATTTGTCTAGAGTTATTCTCCTGGTGGCTTAGTTTAGCAAAGAAAATCTTAAAACAATTAGTACTCTTAGGCAACTCTTTAATTTCACTTGATTCCCATACAACCGGTCTTATTTTCAGACTTTGGGTTGAAACTGTTGCACGCGTCACTTCTTATCAGCGGAGGTGGGGGAACAACTTGTGCTCTTAATGAAACTAGCCAGTTAGCACAGGCGCTGACCATGAGAGAGAGGGATTGCTTATGGAGTTTGAGGGCATTGTTTCTTCAACCAAAATCCTCTAATTTCCGTTTAGCTATAATTTTCTGGTCTAGCTCTCTAATAATTGCTTCATAACATTTTTCTATTAAATATAACATCTAATAGGATTACCCAATATTGAGAATTTAACTACCACACATACTATCTATACTAAATAACTTCATTCCTACTACCTTCTCACTATTGACTTTGATGTATATATAAATTATAAAAGAAAAAACCATCGCTATGAACGTTTGTATATATATAATAATATACTAATGAGAATCGAAAATACAAATATAGGCCATCATTACAAATATACCCATCTATAAAATAAGTCTAATGTATACAATCAACTAATGTATCCTACCATAATTATACCTTTTCTAAAGTTAAGTGTGAGTCATGCCTATCCACTATTTTAATTTTTTCTAAAATCTTCTTTTCATTCTGTTTTTATCACAAGTTTATGTATTATAAGATTAAAATTATATATTTTCTCATACCTTTAAATTGTAAGATGTCATATTTTTACGTATTGTTAAATATAAACTATCAACTATTATCATTAGGTTGAATATGCACGGGCTCTGGGCATGTTAAATTTTTATTTACGTTCTTGGTGATGAAAGTTTTATATTAATAATTGAACAAAGAGGAAAATTCAAGAAACCCGAATTTATGAATACCGTCGACAAGATAACTTAATCAAAATATTTACGATGGTGAAACCCTCAATAACCTTTTTTAATAAAATTCTTTTTACTTTTTTATTTTTTTATTTTAATTTTTATTTAGACTAAATTTAATATTCTCTTTTTTTTTTCTATTAATAGTCTTTTTTTAAATTCTTTTAAAAATTCTTTAAATTTTTTAACAATTCTCTTCTCTCTCTCTCTCTCTCTCTACTCTCCTCAAATTAGGAGGTTACTCGTCCTCTCTCGCCCCTCTCCTGCTCTCTTCTTCTCTCTCTCGTTCTCTCTGCTCTCTCTCTAAAGTATACTGTCTTAACTCGAGTCCGTGCTTAGCTGTCTGAAGTGTAAAATGTGTTTAAACGGCACCGCTCGGCCGCAGCGCGCCATTTGGACATGCTGACCAGCGCGTATAATCCTACGCTGCATGCACACATTGGCCTGGCCGGTGTCTAATCCATCCTGTGGATAAAGGTGTTGTTTTTGTTTTTTAATAAACTCCATATAAAATATCTCATATCAACTAATTACATTTGTTCATAAATACGAGACTAAAAGTTAAGTAAATTTACTGTTGTTACGCATACTGTTACAACAAGTTCGTATAAAATAATTCTCTGACACTATTGTAACAAATCAGAACGTTGGTACATTTATTCTAATTCAACTTACTTTGAAAGTGACATTTTAGCAATAAATGTATTAAGAGATTTAATAGAGGTGGTATGATGTCTATATTTAAGTTTGTCCGGGAGTTTAATAATATAGATTATAATATAATTAAATATATTATATATAATTTATAATTTATAATTATAATATATAATATATATATTTATATATATATAATATATACATATTATTAATAATTATATATATATTATATAAGATTATAATATATTATATAGATATATATTATTATAATATCTATTATATATATTGATTTGTTCCTAGGGAACCTTAACAGTAGATGTAAAAGGAAGAACAAACAAACACCAACATATAAAGTGCGCATATATAAATATTTTAAAATGAACGGAGTGGTGATAGTGAGAGTCAATGATCGCACACATCAAACTATAAGTAAATTTAATAAATATTATAAATTAAGTATAATCTTTATTTATAATTAAGAATTGATTTATAATTAATATATATTACGTATTTATAATTATAAATATTAGATAATAAGGTTTATAAATACATGATAAAAAAAAGACAAAAACTTTTGACACAAAAATTAAAATATAAATTAACAAATTATTTTAACCTCGTTTATAATAAATACCTTGCATACTGGTTAATATATATCTATAATCGATACCTATAAGATATATAATGATATATATATATATCTATATAATTATATATGAACAAATATATATATAAGAGAGAATTTATCCTCAAAATATTATACATAAAATTGGTATTGGTAGTTTTAGAAAATCTAAAACTTAAGATAAAACAAAATATAAAAAACTAATATTTTATAACAGAAGAGAGTTTTAAAGTTATGATCCTAGCAGAACAGCTTTAATGCCAATATTATACAATATTAAAACAGCCGAATTAAAAAGTTATTTATGATATAGTTGAAGAGTAAATCTCAAAGTTGAATATTTCAGCTTCGCATATTTAATGAATTGTAGAGGCTCTCCAAGATTATTCCTGTACTGCGGAAGTAGAATCAGTGACGGAGGACAATTTAATATCAGATGAACTAGGTCAGTTTATGAGTAGGTGATGGTACATGATCATTTTTATTTCTAGTGTGGTCAATAGGTAACGTATGAGATTGATAATTCAGGTATGAGAATAGTAGGAAAGATTAGGTACGGAATATAAAGAAGAAAAAACGCCTTAGTGTTTATGGATAAAAATTCCTGATATATATGCTAATAATTTAGTGCTGTACGCTCCATTAAATATTGGTCGTCAAACACTTATAGAACAACAGCTAAACTTAACAAATAGAGTATAGTACATATTACGATATATATTGGATGAATACTAAACTACAATTGAGGAGGATAGAAAATCTAAGATTTAACTTATAAGAGAACCTGAAAAAGTTAGCTTAATTTTGGAAGTTGATAATGATAAGTTAAGAGAAAAAGTTTTTTAAAAAAATTAAAAATAAGATGAGCAAATGGAGAGGAGAAAGCTAAGAGAGAGTCTCGGTTAATATAGACGTAAGGAAGGGTGCTAATAAGGATGTGCGGTGAATCACCTGTTAAGAGAATAAGAATGCTATCAAGAAAAGAGATTAAAAAAGATGAAAAGTTTCTGATGTGAAGAAGTAAGAGACATCACAAGAAAAGGATAGGGGAATGAGGGTGGAAGGAAGAGGAGTCTAAAGATGGACATCAAATAACAAGAGAGGTTAAATATGAGAATTTTATCAACAAAAGAGTTATGAAGGAAAGAGCGATGATGGATTTACATATATGTTACGCGAAGCCCGTAAATATTGGAAAAGTTAGCTGAATGAAAAGAAATCCAGGAAGAATTATACACTTAAAGGCCCAGTATTATTTCTTGCCTGTAAAGGTAACCGGACCCAATTTTGAACTTATCTGGAGAAGAAAGGCGTGAGAGAGAGTGACAAGAGGATGCCTAAATTTGCAGGGTGGAGGTCGGCTTGAAGAGCAAAGAGAGTAAATCTGTGTTGGAAAAGAACCAGATTAAGAAAAATAGTAGTCGCAGGAAGAGAGACGCAAACCAACATCAAAGGAGAAACGGAAGGAATCCAAAAGCGCACTGATTACAGATTCCATGCGAAAATTCGAGTATTTTTTATTGTTGACCTTATGTAAGGAAATTTAAAATTTAAAAGAGATTGGCATGTGTTCTTGTAGAAGTTGTTTAGAAAAAAGAGA
>JABUQX010018632.1:0-15000 GCA_015478945.1 Trachelipus rathkii
CAGCTCAAGAAACAAAAATGTTAGAAAGGGGGGGGGGTAGGTAATGTAATACTAATTTTAAGATAAATCGATTCGTGTAAACACAGGAAATCGGATCAACAGTGTCGATTATGTCTAATCGATACAAATATGATTATTCTCGTACATACGATATATCGTCTAGAAGGGGTTAAATGGGGTGGGATACTAACTCGTAAGGAAACCACCTTAGTCACATTCTAATATACACAATTTATCGTCCTCATAATTATAAAATAGCTATAAGACACCAAATTGATGTATTCTATGAGTAATGTCAGCTAGAAAGGCTTAAAAAGGAAGGGTAGGGGTAATAACTCATAGAAGAACATCTATCATTCAATATACAACAATAGACTCCTCCACGTACCAATAAACAGGTAGCACTAATACGGGTGTATTCTAAATATAGGTCTCAGTGCTAGAAGATAGAATAAGAATATATAGAAATAGCCGTATCAATATATGTATATAAAAATAGATTAGAACATGTTATCTTTTCTCGTCGGCGTGCCTTTGAAGTAGAAATATACCTTTGCGGGTTTGCGGATTAATATAAAAGTCACTTTTTATGACATTGCGGTTTGGGTTTATATAACTCCAGTCCAATCAAGCTTGACCTCTTTTCAACTCGGCATAGATTTCCTGCTTCAACATGAGAGCGCACCCATCCTCCATCTTCTTCTGTCTCCCCAGCAGTCTCTTCTTCGGCTGCATCTAGAATCTGCAGGGTATTCCCTCATTCATCTTCGGACAGGGCAACACCTAGCTTGTGTCTCTATCAACATCAAGGGGCTCTATCAATCGCCGTCTAATTCCTAAATTTCTCTCGTCCCTTCTGTACTTCCAGTATCATCTCAGTCACTTATTTTGCTGCCACAATCTGCTTTTTTCTGGGGTAAGGAAGCTCCGACCATAACGATAGTAGGTTAGTATGTCGTATATATCAAGACCTTAAATCCCTCGGTACATGCCTGTTTTCTGTTTTTCAGCAATCCCACACACCACTCGAAAATCTTTTATTCTCCTTCAATTCCTCGCATTTATGCTCCACAGTTCTATAATTACTACTAAATTTTTTCCACTTCTTCACCTTTCCCACCTCTATCACGATGTCAAACCATCTTTTCTTCTAGAGATCGTTCATCACTCCGTCTTTTTTATTATTTTTAATCCTTTCATGCAATATGTTACCACTATGCCAAGCTCTCTGCAAGTCGCTCTGGTCATTTCACTGTTGTTCATACTGTGCTATTCATTGCATATGCAGTAGTAATTCCAAATCTCTCCAAACAACCCTTCGATACACCACATATATATGAAAACAGCAGAAGGAACAAAACTCCTCCCTGTCTCAACTCCCCCCGCTTGTACATGGAACCTTCTAACAACGCTGTTTGAACGGCTCTTACTAGTGAATTAGAATAGTATACTCTATTAGCTTGGGTTTCAACCTCAATAATACGGATTTCCAAGGTTCCAAATTCTCGCCGCGCAACACTATCAAACGTTCTCTAGATATAATAGAGCATAGATTCCTGTCCATCCCCCTAACTTTGTCAATCACCATTCAAACTAAAGATAATCGTGGTTCCTCTTTCCGCTAAACCATAATTGGGCCTCATTCAATTTATTCTCCACACTCTTTAAGTTCGCTTCTCCAAAATCTTTATAATTTCAAGAGGGACATAAGAGATATCCCCTATAGTTGGAA
Source organism: Trachelipus rathkii (assembly GCA_015478945.1). Lineage (NCBI taxonomy): Eukaryota > Metazoa > Arthropoda > Malacostraca > Isopoda > Trachelipodidae > Trachelipus > Trachelipus rathkii. The sequence continues at coordinate 1,733 of JABUQX010018632.1, forward strand.
ATCCCCCTCTCTGTCTCTCTTAAATATGGACATATTAATTGGCCTTCCCCATCCTTGGACCTTTCCTCTCTAAATCCGTTAAACAGTCCTCCAATCCACTGCATCCACTCTTCCCTCCTTAATATTTCAACATGTAATCCGTGATACTTACTTTACCATTCTTCATACTGGGTTTATGCGGGTTTCACTATCCTCATTTGATATTATCTGTTCATTATTTGGATTTTCCGCACCCGCACTTGTTGTTCAACAGCGATATCAACCTTGTGTTGATCTGCTTTCCCCGTGACCTCTATATTCTGGATTGTAATTAACAATACTGGCTCCATTAATCATTAACCTCCTCTGACTATTTTCAATCTGCCTTCCTTGTCTTTCAGTCTTTTCTCCAACACTCTTTCCTATATTTTTGCCATATTATGATATTAGTGTTTTTAGTTACCGGTCATATTTGTTCATGTTCACATCATCTATTCGCACCAAGATCTATTACAAGCCTCCCTTTCAATGCTTGGCTCTATTCTAAGGAGTTAATTATTCACTTCTAAATTCCTGGGCTTCTCCCTCCTCATCCAACTTCTAAACTCCTTTATTTTGTTTCCTTATGCTTTCGGTCCTCTACTTTCTCCGTCCACCAGACATTTGCCTTCTCCTTGTGCCATACTTTTGATTGTCCAATACTTCTCTCGCGCGTTATACATACTTATTCCTACAAATTTACATCTCCTACACCTCGAATCCACACGTCCTTCTCGTTTAAAGTTCTTATTTTATTCTGAGTTGCTCAATCAGTTTCCTCTGTTAATTTCTAACCGGCAAACTCTCTCTTCTACAAGTGCCTTGTAATAACTGTTCCTCATACACAATTTCCTATAACCACTTGTGATCGATCCAGGATACAGAGGGAAACTCTTGTACATCGTCTAACTCCATAATTTCCTATTGTTACACCGAGAGATGAAGCGGGATACACTTCTCTGTATATTCTCTAAACAACACTTCTCGGTACCACGTCCATTTGTGTGAGTTCCTGTGCCCCTGTCAATGAAAGACCATTTTCCATCGCGAAATTCAAGAGTCGTTCTCCTCAGCAATTCTTTCAATTCCAAATAAGCTCAATCACGGGTTCTATCAAGTCTCTCCACTCCTACATGAAATTTAAATCACCCATAAAATTTTTCCCGCATGTTATCCATCATAGGTAATTCTGTTAGTTTTCGTAAAGTATTTTTTTCTCTTGTGTCAACACTGTGCGGGGCGTAGACTTGTATTACTCCCACACTCCTATCTTTCCCCAACTCAGGCACCGCCAACCTCTCATCTGTAATACTTCTCTCATTATCACCAAGCCGTGTAAATACAAATTCATATTTTTTTTCCCATCTCTTACCTTATAATAATATGATAGTTTTTATCAGATTACGGTACCTGCCAGTTATATCTGTTTACGCAAATTCCAACAGTCAATTGTGCTCCTCATCATCTGCACACCTCTCTTTCCTTATCTCCTCTTACTATATTAATAGTTCATGCGTAAGTTAAATTGCGGTGTCCATTTTCACGCTAGTCAAAAAAAAAAAAAATCGTCAGGGTTCCGAGCCTCACTTGCACATTAGCTATGTTTTTATCACTGCGGCTACTGGCGCTGTCCAGTTATCCCAGTGACACCATTTAGTATTCTCAGCAAATAATAGGCGCCCCATTGTGTTAACAGGGAATCCTTAACGGTCCCGTGCAGCATTTTCTGGGTCGATTAAGCTGTGCAGCTCTCAAGGTTAATGGCCCCTTGCCGGGATATATATATTTAATAATATATATACAATATAATAAATATAATATATATATATATATAATAATATATATATATATATATATATATATAATATAATATATTATAATATTAAATTGGCAACTTGTGGTTTTCTTTTAAATTATAACGTTCTTAAAAAAGGGATTCAACATCAAATCTTATGGAATATTCTTAAAAAATGGATTTCTTAAGAATCTGTTAAACTCAACTATACTCAGATTTCTCTCCTCCAGAAATCCTTTTAATGCATCATCCACTTTTTCTTCGTTCCGCCGTCGATTCCCCAAAACTCACCATATACATAGCTTACAAACCGATATCATTTATCCTTCCAACATGACCAAACCATCTAACTTACTTTCATATTATTCCTTTTACCCTTTCTTCACACAACTATAACTCTCCAATCTTCATTTCCTCTTTAATCAATCTTCTCACACCGTAAACTACGGCTAAATTGTTCATCTGAAACCACTGAACTTTAGATTATAACTATTCAGACCATAGTTCATAAATACATTAAACAGGCTTTTATCATATCCTCCATGTAAGGCCTAAGCGCACTCCAAGACTAGTCCTTTAATTACCGATTAATTAACAACACCTCTCGCCATTCTACAAACTTCTAACTACAACTGCATCAACCCACTCCTTTCATCGCAACATATATCCTAAATATTTAAACTAGATACTCGTTCCAGCTACTTATCATCTAACAAAATTTCACATCGAGACTGTCCTCCTCACAACCATATCCGTATCTTATCTGTTTACTTTCAAACCCCTCCTTAACACACCCTGCCAAATCTCCTCTACCAAGCCATTCAAAACTATTTCAATCACACTCAAAAAATCAGCCCATATAAAGTAGGGCACCCCCCCCCCTAGGTTGGAAAAACCGTTTTTTTTCAAATCAAGTTTTTCAGAAAAAAACATGTTTTTTTCTTAAATGTATTTTTAAAAATATAAAGATGCTAATATGATAAATAGCCAGATTCATTTTTTTACAAATATAAGGATCTTGAAATTTAAACAAATATCCAAAATGATATAAATATATGAGAAATACTTCTCTTATTTTTAAATGTTCGTACAATTTACTAGTTGTAGCCTGCAACTGCTGTTTGTAGACTTCTACTTACTAATTTAACTATGTATTTTACATTGTATCATATAATAGATTTATAATTTAATTTTAAATATTAATTGTTATTATATTTTATATAGAATATGAGTTTGAATGAAATAACTAAGTGACTTAAAGGATGCAATGAAATAATAAAAAATATTGAAATTATAAATTAATACCAAGACTGTAAATGAAGGAGGATGAGTGAATGACAATTTAAATATTTGGCTTTGAAATATCAACTTTTGATACTAATCACTCGTCCCCAACTCCATACCCAGTCACTACTGAGTAGATACTGTCTGTGACTACTGATGAGCTCATTATCACTGGCTCATCAGCGTGATCAGCCACATTTAATTTTGATATGACGGATAAGTCTGATATCTCAGTCGTATGAAGTATCGTGTGAAAATGAAAATGGTGTAAGGAGCAGGGAAGGTAACAGATCTAACTTAGGTGTTAGCATTAACAATCTTTTCAGTTGCAAAAAATTTTAGAATTTTCAAGTCTAAGATATTACTAATATATAACAATGTCTACACAACAAAAATTATATTTCATGCGAGGCTTTGCTACCTTTTATTTCTTAAAAAGTAAGTCACATGACTTTTTGCACTGCATTCAAATTCTGATAAATAATTAATGATAGAAATGAATTACGCATAGCGAAACAGAGTAGATGCTAAATAGTTATGGAAGCACAACAAAATTTTAGAGTGCAAATCAGAATGATAGAGTAAAAATAATGGAATACCTCTATGAAAATTTTGAAAATAGGAACCAGGGCTTCACCGTTATGTAGGGATATTAATAACCAAAAATGTCCAACTGTAGAGCATATTTGTTGAAATTTATAATGATAATTGTGTTCAAGACATGTTAAATTCACAACTATAATGTTGAATAAATACGAAAAGACAAGATTATTGACTTGTATTTGTTCAGGGCTGTGTTTTTCATGAAAAAAGCTTTTTTTTTTTTCGGTAAAAAAAGGAGCTTGTTTTTTTCCGTTCCAGACCTAACCTCCCCCCGCCTCACGTCGCATTTCTCATCATTGCTAAACCATCTCCTGCCAACGGGCATCGTCTAAGTTTCTGTTTATAACGGCATCATATTACTAAATTGAATAACCAAGGAGACTAACACATCCTGTTCACTCCATTAATAATCTAAACCAATACTTACAAACATTTCTCTTATACAACCTTCCCTATTCGTCATACCATACTTTTGATTCCAGTTCATAAGCCCTACCAACACACCACATATTAATCAACTCAATAGCTTTCCTATTAATCTAATCATACCGCCCTGTTGCAAATGCAATAGCCTAAATACAATTTATTACTTCTTCTCCTCATTTATCTATCAATTTGTTCATGTAATATTTGATCAACTCTCTACACTCTAACGCACCTTTGGTTCTTCACCAATAGTTTCAGTCACTCGATGCAACCTTTTTCGAACTATAATACCAGCATATATTTTCCCAACACCACCCAATAAACTAAGTCCTCTTAATCCTCCGTTCCCCTTATCCCTTACCCTTATATAGGGGTACTAATACTGCTCCTCCATCCCTGGAATATTACCTCTATACACGCTTAATTAAAAAACACTTCAACTCCAATCATCACATCTGCTCATTCTTATATTCACCATAATTCATCATATACCCTGCAATTACATTCTACAACTCCTCATTTACCATTACATCTCCTTGCTTATCCCCAATCACCAAAATACCTATTCTTTGCACCATCAAACCCAACACCAAATTCACATATCACCTCTTCATTATGTTATTCATACTCACAAAAGAATATTTGAAGTGTTACTCATACACCCACCCTCAACAATCCACATTAAACTCAGTTAACAAAAGCACACATCCATCCATAATCACTATTCCTGAGCAACCTCTCTCCCTATCCTACTTCCTAACAACATCAATATCACGCTTTTTATTCCTCCCTACTAAAGTCACACTCCTCTCACTCACACTGTTCCTTCTTTGGTTGTTCTTCTTGTTCATCTAAGGTTTGTTATAACTTTGTTCAGTTTAGAATATTCTATTTTTTCTATTTAACTATAATACACTTATATCATCTTTTAGTTCCTTCAAATTTCAATCACCTAGCTTTTAGTCTATAATTAACACGCTTCTTTTACTTTTTAACGTTTGCATCACCTCTTCATACCACCATTCACCACTGTTAACATTCTTATTTCATACTTTAGCACATCACATACTTTTTACTGCTAACAATTGCTTCCTTCAGTTGCTCCCAATTTGTTCTTTTCAATTTTGATCTAATTCAATTATTATACTTGGCGAAGCGCTTTATAGTAGTATAAATTAACAAAACAACACCAACAATAATAATATAATAAATAAATTTTACTTTATATATAATAATTATTACTATAAACACTAATTCTATAATAATTCAACTAATATTTAATGCGGAATTTTAATTATAATAAAATGCTAAAACATTGATTTTTAAAAATTTTAATATGAAAATGTTTGCAATTTTATCTTTAATTTAGAGGATGAGTATTATCAGGAAAAATTTATTTCTTTCTTTTGGTGTTAATATTTCTCACTAATCGACAAAATAATCAGCAGAAAATTGACGATGAGATGACGAATGGGAATAAATATGCCGATTTTGCGATGAATCGGATTAACGTTCCATCATAATATATAAATATTATATATATAATATAATATATATATATATATTATATTATATATATATATATATATATATATATATATATAGTATATAATTATTAATATATGGCCTAGCAGCGGGCAGGGAAGGGAGTTGGCAATTTAAAACGAGTGATATTAAATAAGATGAGATTTTAGCAAAAGACAAGCCTGTGTAGATGTAAGGTAAAACTGATAGCAACTGAAGTGTGGCAATTCATGTATATAGTTGCTTGCAACTGAAAAAATTTTTTTATAGTTCAGACCAGTTTTATCTCAACCGAATGAAAAACAAAAAAAGCAAAACTTTCTCAGCTAGCTTCTCAAACGTATCCTCGTGGAACTCTCAGTATCATCGATAAGGCATTTGCGGCTGATAAAGCTGCCTATATATAATATATATATATTATATATATATATTAATATATATTAATATATAATATAATATATAATATATTATATATATATATATAGTATATATTATTATTAATTAATATATATATATATTAGTGATGGAAAGATTAATCGTTCATTCGTCATAGGCAAAAATCGCATATTTTTCCCAAATCGTCATCGGGCAAATTTCTGCGATTATTCTTGCGATTAATTAAACAAATTATTAAGAATTTTTGGCTCAATTAAAACTCAATAAGTATATATATATATATATATAATATATATAATATCAATAATATATATATATATATATCAATATATAATATATAGATATATATATATATATATAATATATATATAATATAGCCATTTTTATTAAGGTAATGTATGTATGACATTCCGTTGCCCTAATGTTCCTTCGTCGTTGCGTCATATCCAACTTACCTCCAGACATCTAAGATCACATCTTTTATCCAATATCATATAACATACTTAAATATACACATCTCTTAATAACCAATATTAGACACCTATCATCTTATATCCCTATTTTTTGGCGGAAAAAATTGCCTAGATTGTATGTCTCTGTGTAGAGGCAACTAAGTGATGGTGGTAGTTGGTTGGCTGGCACTAACACTTATCTTTTGCAGGTTTGCTAATGCATGGTCAGAGAAAGTCGTGATTGCCTATCGGCGCCTATTTTTCTTCGAACGTATGACGGTATGATACATGGAATTCAAAAATAAATGTTTAGAGAGAGTTAATGAGTATTAGAAGGCAAATTGATTGCTAGTGTGAAGAAACAAAGATGGAAGGAAACGTGAAAATGATGGTGTGGTGTGAAATCTGTTTGTGTGCTGGTGTGGAAATGAATGATAGGGGGAGAGAAGGATTTGCAATTCTGAGTGAGTTGTGGTAGAGAGCATGGTAGATTTTGTGTTTGAGTGCTAGAATTCCTATAAGGTTAATTTAAGTTGAAATAAGTAAAAGTAATGTGTGTTGCCGACATAGGTCCATCTTAAGTAAATTTTGAAGAGTGCAAATTTTCTGGGATAATCTGAATGATTTTGGATGGGTGAGTTAAGGGGATTTAGTTCAATTTGCCACAATCTCATCCTAAGATTTTTTTTACCAGTTGTCACCACACTCTCCACATCAAGCCCTATTCAAGGAGGCGGTGTAGTACTCTCAAAAGTCTAAACATAAAGTTCAAATTACGAAGATGACACAGACGCAGGCTTTAAAGTGAGGAATATTAAATTCAGCAGGAAGCTCAGAAGATGAAAAAGAATTCCACAGAAAACAGAGTGCTGGAAAAGGAGGAAGCACACAGCGAATTAGCCTGATCTCTACCAATATCAACACAATATCAACGCCCTTCGAGCACCTTCCTCTGTAGCATACCTACAGAAAAGTGACAAAACACCAACGTCGCGTAGCAAAGATAAAGGATCGAGTGAATTGGAAAGTACAGAACAGTTTATAAGCTTTTAGCCTTTAGCTCGACCCTTTCCAAAAGACTAGTGAAGCCTGAGACCCCCCTCCCACTTCCAGATAGGAAAGAAGTACTCTATGCAAGGGTGGATGAAACCCTTATATATTTAGAATAATTGAGAAGGCGAAAAAACTTCTCACAGTCTAAACAGAATTCAAAGCTTTTTTTTCAGTCCGCCCTAATAACCATTGTGATATGAGGTATCCAAGACATTTTTTTCTGTTATGGTTAAGGATGTTTATATTGTCAACAAGAGAACCATCGAAAGAGAGAGAGGAAAGGTATCTTTGAGAGGTGGATTTATAGAAGTTGAGTTTTTTGAAAGAGTTGAATTTCACAAGGATCAGAATATCCCACCGGCAAATTCTGTCCAGATCAGCAAGAAAAGAATCTGAAAGATTAAGAGGGGAGGCAAATATAGATACAAAAGCGGGAACAGATTTGAAATGAGTTGAAGAATGAAGAGTTGAGTTATCGGCATATGAATGGATAGAGTTAGATGAGCAGCTGAGAAGATTATTAATGAAAAGTAGGAATAAAGTGAGTGAAAAGGAACACCACTATTGATAGGGAAGTAAGAATTCGCCTCATTAACAAAAGCTTATATGGAGCGATTTGAAAAAAAAAAACACGATAAGTAACCAAAGAGGAGGAGAAATCCCAAAGGAGGAGAGCTTAGAAATCAACGGCTCATGCCATACCCGGTCAAATGTTTGGGATATGTTAAGCACCATTACATATGACTCCCCAAGTCCCTGAGGGCAGAAAACCATAAATCTGTGATAGGAAAGTATTTCGTTAGTAGACCTCGAACGCCGAAAGTCTTACTGATGATTGGAAAGAGGGGAATGGGATTTCATATGATCCAAAAATTGAGAGTCGAGAAGGGCTTCAAAGATCTTAGCCAGAATTCAAGTGAGAAATATAGTGCGATAGTTAGAAGGATCAGAGTGTCTACCTTTCTTAGCGTCAGGTTGGACATATGTGCACTTTTAACACTGAGGGAAAGTGTTGACATGGCGCTAGTTCGAATGCACACTCTCAAAACTCGGGGAGGAATCCCATCCTTGCCACTTGCCTTATTAACGTTCAAAGATTTCAGGAGCCCATGCACCCTATCAAATGTACAATGGACACCCAAGACGAGTAGGAGGAGGATTGCTAGAATCATCCGAGGTTGAATTAGAAGAAAACAGGAAGCTAGAGAGATAAAAGGCCATCATATCGAATAAGTGGGGGTAACGGAAGATTTGCAGAAGTAGTTGAAGGTATTTTTGACAAGAAACCGGAAAGATTTTTCAGTAGGAGAACCAAGGAGGGCAACGCACTTTCGTTTAATGAAAGTTCGCTTTACTCGTCAAATAGTATCCCTGCAACGATTCCGAGCAGAATTGAAATTAGCTAGAGTGATAAGAGAACGAAAATGTTCCCACTCCCTATACCTAATGTCTCTAGCCTGAATGGTGCGAAAACAAGCACGATCGTACCATGGACATTGAAGAGAGAATGATTTAGATTGAAGAAGGAAGAGCTTGCTAGTCCATCAACGGTGACAAGCTTCCCATATCTTTAAATTTTATACATCCTCATTATTCCCTAAACAGAGGTAGTCTAATTTTCATATCATCTAAACTTGAACCTTACATTTAGTTCTTAGGTCTAAATATTTTAATACATATATGAAAACAGCAATTGACTAGAGAATAGTACGGGAATAATTTTCTCTTGATTTTAGAATCATCTTCCTATTCAATTATTTTTATATTATTTATTATTCTTATATTATTATAAATTATTATATTATTTTATTATTATTATTTATTAAGAGAACAAGAATAAAAATTTTTGATCGCTTAAATAATTTGGGGGGTTGAACCCCGACCACTGTCTACCTTGGTGTTATATATATATATATATTATAATTATATATATATATATATTATCTATATATATTAATATATATATTACTATATATATAATATATAATATTATATATATATATATAATATATAATATATATATATATTATAATAATACTATATATAGATAAGAGAGAGAGATGAGAGAGAGAGAGAAGAATTTTTTTTAAATATATTATTCAAATAATCGTCATCGTCATCGGCATACGTCATCGTCAAAATTACTATAATACGTCATCATCATCGGGCATCGCAAAAATTATAATCGCCCATATAATATATATATATATATATATATATATTATATATATATATATATATTATATATATATATTATATTATTATATAATATATATATATATATATATAATATAATAATAATATATTAAATATATATTATATATATAATTAACTATATATATATATCTTTCTTTCTTATCTAACTTTTTTCCAGATTGAGTAAGGTCGCTACAAGCTCGAAAAGAAAAGCAGCTGGACGAACATCGAAAAAACGTCGAAAAACAGCACCGGCCTTCTTACATCTCATTATACGAACTCGTCGCATCAGAAAATACTAGATTCATGACCGGCGGGATCCAAACCAATTAAGTCGTCAGGTAGGGTTATCCCTGGCCCAGGGTCACAACTTATACCTTACAACACCGTAATCTCTCCTTTCATGCACCTATTTCTCGCCTCTGCAAACTACACATCTCTCCTCAAACAATTCTTTACTTGACTCACTCCACTTTTTCTTCGTCTCACAACCCGCTCAGACTCTCAAACAATACCACTATTAAATCCAGCTTACACGATACATCTCATCCTCTCCAATGAACAACCAATCTAACATTACTTTCATTATCTCTCGTTTTACCCACCTTTCTTAACAAACAACGTCTCTAATAGGTTCATTCTCATGTTTATCAATTTCTCAACCGCTCGCACTCCCTCAACATCTAACATTTCTGGAACAATTGAACATGTAATCTATATTCTATCCAGAACCATAGTCTCGATATGTAAACAAAAGGTAAACTACCTCATGCAGAATAGCGCCCTAATATCCTTTTAACATTCACAAACGATTAATGGACTAGCACATTCTACCATTTCTACAACTTCCTACTACAACTCTGCATCATTCGTTCCTTCTCATCCAACACATACCCCAAATATTTAACTCAGACCCTTTTCCACTGCTCACACAACTAACATAACTTCAACACTGAGGGCTTACCTCACTCACAACCTAACCTTACTCTAATCTACGTTTCTTAAACCCCTCCTTTTACATATCTGCCAAATCTTCTACTAATCTTCTCAAACTCTTAGATGACCACAAGACCAAATATCCGCATCTAATAGTAGGGCACCCTCACTCATATCATTTCTCTCACATTTAACACCATTTCTGTCTACCCTCTAATTCTATATCATAACCCATCCATATACAATTTGAATAAAAGGAGACATTACACAACCCTGTCTCACTCAACTCTTAATACAATCCAATACCTTTTGACACATTTATTTACACACGCTCACTTCAATAACATAAATTTGATTCCATTAGAAGCCCCTACACACAACACATATATCACTAAACTGCATAAGCTTCCTTTAACCCTATCATACTCTGTTGCAAATACCAAAAACCAATAACAATTTTATTCTCTTCTCCTTCATTTCTATCATTTGTTTCAATTAAAAGATTTGATCCACACATCCTTACCATCCTAAACGGACCTTGCTCTTCACCAATCATTCTCACTCACTCGACTCACCTTTTAAAAAAACTACAGATATATCTTCCCTACAGGACACTCAATAAATCTATCCCTTTAATTCACCAGTTTCTTTATTCCTTACCCTTATATAAGGGTTTATTTAAGCTCCTCAATCCTTGAACAATATCCCCTAAAAAAGCTTTATTAACACCTCAAATCCATAATCACCATCTCGTCCGCTACTTGACATTTACCATAATTCATCTATACTCACATTTGCATTTTCAACTTTCATCACCCATTCCTCCTCCTTGCTTAATTAACTCATCCCCCATACTACATATTTCTCTTGCACATAAACCACACACATCACATATTACTCTTCATTATGAAAGTTATGCAGATTTTTCGAAGTGTTCTTTCCAACTCCCCTCAATCCATTTTTATATCAAAATGCATCATCCTATATATTCTAAGAGTTCATTATTTCATCTTAAACTTTGCACTTTCTTCAAAAGAGCTCCTATTCCTTTGTAAGTCCACTTCAATAATCTTCCAAACTGTTCATATTACGTTATTTTTCTATAATCAACCTTTTTAGTTTCTTTTTCCTCCTTATTAATTCCAAGCATTCTTTTGAGAACTTATCATTTGCTTTTAGTACATTCAACCACGCTTCTTTTTTACTTTTAACCGCTTGCTTCTACTCTTCATTCCACCACTCAACAATTCTTACTTTCTACTTGACATCTACATACTTCTTTGCACGCTAACTAATCGCTTTCATTTGCTCCCAGATTTTCAGTTTCAACTTGTTCACATCAACTGATTTACTAACGAGCGTTCTTACATACTTATCCCTTATACCTTGTTCACTTAACTTCCCTCTCTTATTTTACCATAATAATATATATATATATATTATAATATATATAAATATTATAATATATATAAATATATATATATAATATATATATATATATATATATAATATATATATATAATATATATATATATAAAAATTATATATATGAATATATATAATCAACCTTTGCCCTAACTAATGATACTATATAATATATATCTATAGTATAATATATATATATTATATATATATTATAATATATACAGCATATATATATATAATATATATATATTATATATATAATATATAATAATTCATTTCAGCAGGATTCCCGCTTTCCCACAAATAAATGGTAGGGTGATCGGGATAATGACAAAAAATCCGGGAACCATGGATACACAAATAAGTAGTAGCGATACCCAATAACCTAGCTACCATATATTATATAAATATATATTATATTATATATATATATATATATATATATATATCATTATATATATATATTACTATACTACCCATACATACACCCACTACCTCTCACCTAACATATATATATATATAATATTACTACACTCTCACCAAACACACCACACACATTCTTTTAACATGCTTTATTCTCCTTAATAAATTGAACTTTAAAAGGGGGCTATTCAAGTGTTTCTACAGCACTTGTTTTGCACGCCGTTCATAATTCTTGCGCCCAGGAGATAAACTACAGACTGCTAACGCGAGGATTGAAACCAGCAAGTCCTCTCGGCAATAAGTCGCGCCACAGCGTTATAATAATATCATATATAACTATATTAACCCCTATACCTACCCCTACTATATTATATCATAATATATACTAATTATATATATCTATATATATTATATATATATAGTTATACTATGTATAGCTAAATCGGCTGCAAACACATTGGGGGACAGGCCTGGGATAGACGGCCTACAGTTAGATTTTCTCTCATATTTGAAATTAATTATGAAAGTGCGTTATAGAGTTTTAATTAATCAACTATCACATTAATTATTATTATAATTAACGAACATTTACTCACGGATACCTTAAAGATATGCAGGAGAGAAAAGTATAAAAGCCTGTTGATTGAGTACGTGCACAGCTTACTCCCACAATCACTCTTTAAACCTATTAGTGAAAGCTCGTCGCAGTCAGAAACCCCAAGGCTTTACGAGACTGC
>JABUQX010018632.1:17500-25000 GCA_015478945.1 Trachelipus rathkii
TATATAATAATATATATTATATATAATATATATATATTTTTGATAAAGATTTTATCATTAGTTGAATAACATTTTTTCATGATAACCACATATCGTTGAATAAAATCCCTTAATTCTAAAATATTTTTTTATTAGTAAGATATAAAAATCTTTAATAGAGTGTAATAATCCCCACAAAAAATAAAACAGATATACCAAAAATTTAATACAATCATTCATAAACACTGGAAATCATACAAAAGATACTGGAAGTCAAAAATTGGGATAGAAAGAGGAGAATCCTTTATTTTCTATGACACGGGACAACCCCCAAAATATGAAGATGAAAGCCGTGTAAACAAGTACATTGAGAATTTTTCCCAAAAACATTTTGCCTATCAATGACCAAAATCAGGCAATTCTTCAGCAAATAATTAATTTTTATGGCAATGAAGTAACAGCCTTCACATCACTGAAGAGAGGGGATAATAGAATGTTGCCCATCTTCAGTCAGAATATCATTCTAGTAGAGAAATATTTTTCTTTTTTGTAAGAGATGATGTTACCATCATCAGTAAAATTGAGATCATCACATCAGAAGTTATTAAGAACTGACAGATTATCATTTACCTACAGATATAATGGTACGTAAATATTCATCAAACGATAATCTTATTCTTTAATACTCACTGGCTTAGAGCATTTGAAAAATTGGACTATGTATTCAATTGTATATCTATATACGTTCAAATGGGAAAACGTTCGGGGGGTAAAACGGGTAAGTTTTAGAAAATGTGCTATTATTTTCATAATGAACCGTTATAATTGGGGGTGGAAAGTTTTTTGTAGATAATTATATTTATATATTCAAAATTAAATCATAATAGAGTTACCCAGCACTGATGGAATTTGAAATTTTTTTGTGAAAATTGCAAAAAATGCCTAAGGCACAATCTCTAAGACTGAAGAGATCATCATTTCGCATTAACAGCATATAGAAAGTTGTAAAATTAAGAATATTCTTGATCACTATTTATGATATTAATTTTAAGATTAATTTTACTTTCTCCACAAATATCGATTTCATAATTCGTAATGGCGTAGGTTGGTTCAAAATATTTCCTAATACAAAATTTTTTTTTTAGTTTTTAATAATATTTCCTTTATTATATAAATAAATTAAATATAGGTAGTATATATTACCTATATTTATATTATATTTTGATAATTTTTCGTAAAAAAAATAGCAACTTACATATAGTAAGTCCCAATCTTTAGACTACGATATTACAAAAAACCAATTCATATTGGAATCAGGGTATAAAGCTTATTACAAATGTGTAAAAAAAAATAATAAATTTTTTTTTTTTTTATTAGAAATGAATTTTTTTTTATTTTTTTTTTTAACAAAATTCACAATAAGTTTACCTTGATCCTAAAATAATTAATTGGTTTTCTGTAAAAGTATCGTAGTTTTCGAGATATGGCGTAAGTAATGTATAGTTTACCAAAAAATATGAGCTCGTCAGTAATTCTAATGAAGTTTAAGTTTACATGTTTTTTTTTACCCAAATTTATTTTTTAACCACGTTTAATACTTTTATTACTTATTTTTAATGTTATTAATTTATAGATTTACAATTATGAAATAAAAAATTAAATTAATTTAAAAAATGACGCACCTACCCGTTTTACCCAAAAAAAATTTTCACATATAGATTTTTCATAAAATGCCAAAATAAATTATTTTCCCATTTTTTTAATATTTCTTTTATTCAAAATCATTTAAGGTTAACTTGAATTTTGAAAACAAAACAAAAAAAATGGTGTAACTTGAAATTTCGATTTTTCATGATCTCAAAAAAAAAAAAAGCCAAATATCACCCGTTTTCCCCCATTTGATGGTATATATATATATATAATATAATATAAAAAAAATTATCTAAATATAATATATATATATATATAATTATAGTATTATTAATTGTATAAATTATTTATAATAAAAAATATTATTTATTATATAATTATTAATTTTATTTTAAAATTGGAAACGAAGTCGTATAGTTGTTATAAATAAATAGTAAACCTTATTAATAATATCGTTCCCAGCCAAGTTTCATGAAACTTATGAAATACTTAAAATTATCTGAGAAGAAGGAAATAATTTAAAAAAAATTGAGAAATAACCATGAATACAGTTATGAGGTTCCTCAATCGCATTGGAAAAGTTATAAAGTCACCCATTCATATTTGGGATCTTCTCAATTGTGTGTGAATGAGTTTTATTCATATCGATTGCATGGATCCGAACACATTTTTATTTGGTAAAAGTTAAAAAAAAAATTATTTTAATAAAAGACTTCACACATAATATAATTTATGATATAGATATAATATATATATCCATATTAATATAAGTATAATAGATATATAATTAAATAAAATAATAATTATTATAATTTAATGTTTTATCCCCTATGGGGGGACCGGGAACAAGAATGACTTTAAGGGCGGTATCCAAACCCAACTCACCAATTGTTGGCCACCCGGAGTTTTTTTCTACTCCATGTAGATAAATGACCTGCTACCCGAGGATTTGAAAATATATATATTATATATATATATATATATATATATATAATTATATATATATATATATAATATATATATAATAATATTATATATTTTGGGTTGGAGGATGGCTCAATCGTCATCAGCACGGAATATGTCCTAGTCGCAACATGGCGGTGTTCAATCCCAGGAAGAGTTAATTCTTTAACCTTCTCATTATATTTCTTCTTTAACATTATATATGCGATTATTATCAATATTTAACATTCAATAAAGACGAGAATAGGACAGGCTGCACCTGGTGATGTCGCCTTAAAGGGAGCTCGGTTGCAAAACTGTTCTTGAACCAACTTTTTTGGGTTGATGTGGTTCAAGTGGGTATCGACCGGGTATTGTCCCTCATCCACATTGCGTTTAATCCCGAGCGTTAATTCTACCTCTATTATAAATGTTTTCTTTTAACATTATATATATATATAATATATACTATTAATATATATATATATAATAATAAAATATATATATATATATATATATATATATAATATATATATATAATTAAAATATGTAGCCTTTTCCTCAATATAGTTAAAATCACCATCTAACAAACATGGCGCAAATTTATTAGGCATAACCTCATGTAAATCGGAATGCTGTGTAAGATCAACAATTGATCGGATATTTAAGCACTTTCGTGGAAAACAAGGAGCGAAAATTACTGTAGTCTTAATGTTTGGTATTTTTGACAATTTTAGATCAAGAACTTTGATGGTATACAGACTCTCAGTCAATAATTTATCAGAAGTACTACTATTCAAATAATGGACACTAAGAGTGTTTTCACAAAATCCAGAACGACACTCGTTCATTGGTAATTCATTAGTTATTAAACTAATATCTGCAACAATAACAAAAACATATTTTTGAGTGGGAGACAAGAAAGAAATTTTTTTATCTACTTCTTTCCAATTTATCGGTAATTTCATATCCCAAAAGGAATAATCTTTAAATTTAATTTCTTCCACACATTTCAAATAATTTTTAATATGATCATTTGCAATATATATTATAGTACCATATTCCTTATCTTCCTGATTGGGTATTTCTAAGGAAGACATCTGACACTGCTCAGACACTGTATTGTCAATGGTTTTTCCATTTCTATTAAAATCTTCTTTATCATCTATAAAAGCAATCGAATTAGGCAAGCTATCATCTTCAATTTTCTTTTCCATAATAATATTTTTTACATTACTTCTGCCAGATGTGCTACCCTCACTGTCAGCATTTAAGTTTAATGGTTTTGGATCAGGTTCAGTAAATATACTACTAGAATTAGGGGCTTTCAAATAAAACTGAATGTATAAATATATTGCAATGAGCTTTTCAGTCCACACCTTTCTGAATTCGAATGGGAAATCTAATTCAGAAAAAGAAGTCCAACTAACAGGGCAATGGTCAAGAGAAAAAAACATCTCATCAGAGAAATATCTTGGTACGTCTTTTGGGCGGTAGAGATCCTGAACCAAATTAAACCACCTGTTATTAAAATATGTAGCCTTTTCCTCAATATAATTAAAATCACCATCTAACAAACATGGCGCAAATTTATTAAGCATAACCTCATGTAAATCGGAATGGTGTGTAAGATCAGCAATTGATCGGATATCTAAGCACTTTCGTGGAAATAAAGGAGCGAAAATTACTTTAGTCTTAATGTTTGGTATTTTTGACAATTTTAGATCAAGAACTTTCATGGTATACAGACTCTCAGTCAGTAATTTAGCAGAAGTACTACTATTCAAATAGTGGACACTAAGAGTGTTTTCACAAAATCCAGAATGACACTCGTTCATTGGTAATTCATTAGTTATTAAACTAATATCTGCAACAATAACAAAAACATATTTTTGAGTGGGAGACAAGAAAGAAATTTTTTTATTTATTTCTTCCCAATTTATCGGTAATTTCATATCCCAAAAGGAATAATCTTTAAATTTAATTTCTTCCACACATTTCAAATAATTTTTAATATGATCATTTGCAATATATATTATAGAACCATATTTCTCATCTTTCTGATTGGGTATTTCTAAGGAAGACATCTGACACTGCTCAGGCACTGTATTGTCAATGGTTTTTCCATTTCGATTAAAATCATCTTTATCAACTATAAAAGTGCCTTTATTACTATCTGGTTTCCCGTCTTTGAAAATTTCCAAAAGATTTAACTCTTCATTATTAAAACTTTCTCCAACTTTTTGTTTTGTTTCATTGTCTTCTATGATATTAATATTTTGAGCCTTTTTCTTCTTTAAAGATTTTGACCCAATCTTAGTTGTTATATGGAGTGCTGAGTCATCAGATAAATTTTTATTAAAATGTTCTTCTCCAGGCTTAGGGGATAGTTTCATCGATTCATCAGAGGAATTGGTATCTGAAATAATACCAGCTGAATCATTAAAAAGTTCGTTGTATAATTCTTCATCAGAAAATTCATCATCATCATTAAATATCTCTGATTCCATATCTTGTCCAAACTTTAAGTCTATGTCAGAGGAAGTAGTGAGGACTTCAGGTTTAGCATCTGATTCCAAGCAGTCAAGAAATGGTAAAGTTCTGCGATCCTCAGCTATTTCATAGATATCACATTTTTGTTTTATTTTTTTTGACATACAAGAAGATTGTTGGACTTTTGGATAAATCTCAGTTTTTTCAAAAGTTCCTTTTTTAGACACTGTAGTCTTCGCTTTTATTTGAGATGAGGTTCTGTCAGTTGAACTTTTACACTCTGTAAATGAGCAAGCACTGATATTGTACTCTTTCTTTGTAATATCAAATTTTTCATACCAACACTTCTTATTGGAACTTGAAAACAAAATTTTATCATCAGATTTTACATCAGAAAGAGATTTCTTTTCAGATTCATATAAAACAGTCTTACTTGCAAAGTCAGTTCCTTCATCTTCATCATCACTAACTATACCTTTTCTAGATGACATAAGTTTTCGTTTATTTGATGTTTCAAAACAACTAGAATCACCCAAACAATATGACACAATATCTCTAAATATACTCAACCATTCACTAAAACAGGGTAACCTATTTGGAGGTAAGGTAGTACTGCTATAAATAAGATCTATTTGATTTAGCTGACAATTTAAATATCTTTCAAGAGGATCTGCAGAGATTCCCATGTTATTTAAAGCTGACAAAGTAAGACGAGCAAAATTCAAACTGACTTTTTCAAAAATATTACTGAAACAGGAAGCCATTTCATTTGCAATAATATGGCACTTTGAATGCTTTACCATCAATTTATGAAGGTCTTGGTGTGAAACAGATGATTCAATAATCATTGCTGGTGGTATAGGTGGAAATAACATGAAATCCGACTCAAAATTCAAGATGCTCTTCACTTCTCTTTCAATCACATTCAATGATTGCTTCATCTCATCAAAAGTATTCAAGGCTTCAGAGTCTGAGGCAACTTTATAAGTTGAATGTGTTGTTTGCAATGGATGACTACATCTTAAATCTGAACACAATTTAAATACTCTTTTAATGAAAAGAACCTCAATCCCAGTTACAAGAATCCATAATGTTTTTCGTGGCAGGTGAGGTTGTTTACGTTTAATGTAACCTACTAAATCATTAGTAGAAATATCATCTGACATAACACATACCTGAAAAATTTTAAAGTATGCCTATATTACTTTCTCATAAATTAAAAAAAAAATAAATAAATAAATTATTACTTTTTAATTTTTTACTGTAAAAATCTGTTTAAAACTTACTTTGGGACCCTCAAGTTGTTCTAAGTAGAATTTGTAAGTAGAATTTCCCAAAACAACTACTTTATCATATTCTGATATCCTGAAAATATATTTAAAAATATTTAAAAATAAGAAGAAAAATTATCAGTAATTTTACTAGAAAAAAAATGCCATTTTTATTCAATGTATTAGATGTAAACTAGCTTAAACCCTAAGATTAAGGATTTAAACATTAAACCCTAAGATTAGGAGGTTTAAGCATTAAACCATAAAATAAAGGGGAATCAACATTAAAACATTAAACCCTAAAATAAAGAGGCGTAAATAATAAAACATTAAACAAAAAGAGTTGATTTACTATTAATTTGAGAATTAAAAAAAATCATGAAACAATTAAAGAATTTTTATAACGATATAATTGCAATGGCTTTGGGCCTCTTCTTTTAAAACCAATTACAAAACTTCTTATAATTAATCCCAATACAAAACAAACAAAGATTAAAATTAATATTATATTATAAAACTGTTTACATATAATTATTAAACAGTAAGCAAGACTAATAATAAGAAAATGCAAGACAGATATTCTGTTTGTTGGCTATAACCCTGCTCAACTACCCGAGGGTAAAACTTACCTACGTCTCTAGCATTTTTGTTTTTCCTCATAAAATCATTACGTCATGATATGGGGGTGAAAATGGAGAATTGGGGGAGTTAGGGGGTAATAAATATTGCTGTCACATAAAATCCACCTTAGTTGCATTGTGGGCTCCATGGTGGGAGGTCTGTGGTAGAATTTACCAACGGGTTCCGTTTATGTTTTTGTGGTAAATGACCATCGCGTACCATTGATGCTTTTCTCTGTGGTAAATATTACCGTCGGATACCTTCTATGTCTGTTTAGTGTAGTGCAGTTTATAGGGTTGACCGACGCACCGGATGTAGTGCGCTCGTTTTGGTGCGGTGAGGTGCAGTACATAATTTCAGACCCGGTACAGTGTGATTTTAAAATTATAGAGGTGCGGTGCGGAGCGGAGCGCATCGAAACGGAGGTGCGGTGCGTTGTGAGCTTATTCTAGTGCGGCGCAGTGACAAAAATAATTTTTTAGGTGCGGTGCGTGGTGAGCTTACTCTAGTGCAGTGCGATGCGTGGTGAGCATACTCTATTGCA